>JXTC01000645.1:0-25760 GCA_002914845.1 Trema orientale
TTTTTTTTTTTTTTTTGCGGAGACATAATAATGAGAATTAATGGAGCAAGTTTTCATTTTCCTGCCGTAACCGGATTATTTAGGTCATGTAATAGGCCAGTATCTTGAGATATATATATATATATGTATATATATTCTGTTATACTACACTACCAAATTTTTCAAGACCCTGAAAATCATATATAATAACCAAATCGACGAGAACCAAACTTACTGTTCAAATGTTTATACATCCGTTTGTGCTGGGGGGAACTATGTAGTTCTAAATTGGATTTTTAATATTAGTCTTTGATCTTAAAATCCCTTGTGATGACATTTTTTTAATAAGAATCCCTTGTGATGACATGGCCTCTCATATTCCCAGTATATAGCCTCTCATAAAAGATTTATACGCCATATGCTCCTGGTTCCAGATACATAGTGACCCGAGATCTAGCCCCCTTGTTCCTCCACTGTGAATAATGTCCCTTTAAAAGAAAAATTATGCAGTATGTATAAGATTCGGTAACAGTAATTTGGGTTGTCCTATTTGAGATATTTTTTCCCGGTTAACTAATCGAGGAACATGATACTCCATTGAAAACAAAAATGAGGAACATAGATTTTCTCTTTGCAACATTTAGTCTTTCTAGAAGAGCACTTTTATAGAAAAATTGTACTTTTTAAAATTTTTTGTAAAATAATCTTATTATGTTCATAACTCGATCACATTCTACAGTTCAAAATAGGGGTGTTCAAAAAAATCGATACACCGCGGAAACCGACCGCACCGAACCAAATCGCACCGAAACTGTCAGTTTTTTTTCATCTACGGTCGGTCACGATTTAGGAAAATATCAAACCGATCGGTGCGGTGCGGTTTGCGATTTTTGATAAATGCGGTCGGTTTCAAACCGAACCGGCCGAAATATTTATAATATATATTTTTGCCATAATTTTTTATCAGTAATATTTTAGATAATGGTAAATAATTATTTTTGGTTTGATTTTTAGACTTTCAATTAGGTTGTAAAAGATGTGATATAATTCTTTTTTTCTTTGATTAAAAAAGTTTTTTTTTTATTAAAAAAAATAAAGTCCAAAACTCAAACCGCGGAAACCGCCCAAACCGTGCCGCAAAACATAGGTGCAGTTTGGGCGGTTTTGATCAACCATGACAAACCACGTGGTCTGGTGATCCAGTCAAACCGCATGTGCGGTTTGATCAATTTTTGGGGGTTCAAACCGGCCAAACCGAACCGTGAACACCCCTAGTTCAAAGTATAATCTTTCTAGAAGAGCACTTTTATAGAAATGTACTTTCTAAAATTTTTTGTAAAATAATCTTTATTATGTTTATAACTCGATCACATTCTACAGTTCAAGGTATAACTAAAAAGGTTTATTTTGCACACAAAAAAAAAAAAAAAAAAAAAAAGGCCTCAATTACCAAAAGAAACCCACAAAAGCAATCCGATTTATCATTCAAGTTATGCATCGGAAAAAACTGTTTAAACCCAAATTGAATAGATAATGTACTAAATACCTTTTTTATTTTTTTAATTATGAAACATAAATATAAGCTGACCTAATTAGAATTTGAATTCCTCTGCAGAAACCCAAAAATCTAAGACCAATTGAACTAATATTGGCAATTTGCTAAATACCTTTCATAGATTTTTGAACTTGTTAGAAACAAATTAAATAACGAAAAATTAAAAAATTAAGAAGAATAGGGCAAAAGAAATTCAAGAAATTTATAAAAATTTCACCTAGTCCAGTAAATGATTTGGACTGATTCAGGGTACGTATGATTTTGTTTCAGATTTAAAATTGGAAGATTAATGTTGATAATTTGTAAAATAAATGATGTAAGTTGATGAAAAAGTGTACATCAGGGATAATTACGTAATTAACCCTAGTTAATATTGTAAGAGATAGACAACAAACTCATGAAATCATATCTTGAAAACCAGGGGTATGGGGAATTTATTCTTCTTTTCTTTATAAACTCTCTCCACTCTTTTACTGTGTAATTTTAAACTTTGTTACGTGAATTGGTACAAAAGCTTTATTCGTCTGGAATCTCGCCCTGCACAATCCGTACTACTCTCTATTGTTGTCTCCGTTTTCTCCTTTTTCCTTTTTCGTATCCAAGCTGCTCCCTGTAACTTCCAGGAAACGACCTATATGTATTGTATTCAAAAGAGCTTAATATATTAATAATACTGCAAATATTCCAGCGAACTCGGCCGTCTGATCTCTTCCAGATCAAAAATTTTCAAAAATATGGGAAGAAAACAGAAATTAAATTAAAAAAAAAGAGTATAGCATATATCCGATCAGAATTTTGATTAGAATAATCTTTAGCTTGTATTTTTTTTTTTTTTGATGAACTTTAGCTTGTAATTTTATGAAAAAAGATATCCAATGCCGTTAAAACGTGAGTAATAGTCAAGACATCATGATCGCTAGGGGAGTCAACACCTCCATGCGTGCTAAGCGTGTAAGCGACAAGAGTGACCCAACCTATTGTTAGAAAAATTATTACAAAATAATAATAAACTTAGAAATGAAAATACAATATTCTAGCAATATTAAACAAAAGAGAAATCACATATTATTTGACAATATGATTAAGAAAATTGTAAACTAAGTTTGAAGAAAACGAAATCGAGTACTGTGTTTTACACTATGTCCTTAAAATAGTTACGCCTCCTCATTGGGGTGTTTAGAGGAATGCTAACAGCGTCTGTTTCAAGATCGCACCAAATTGCTACTCCCAACGAACTGATATGTCCATAAATACTATCACTACAAATACAAAAGACTTTACCAGAGAATTTGAACTAGAAACTCAAAATCTGAAATGAGAGGAAGAGCTCTCCTTTTATAGTACTAGGGGGGAGAGTCAGCCATAAAACCTAACCATAAATCCAAAAATATTTTTATCAGTTTTCTAATAAAATCAAACGTTCGGAGCTATTACACACGTTTTTGAGCTGCCAAATAAAGCACCAATGAATTCTGAAGTTATAGGTTCTGGAACCTTCAGTTGAGTTGCAATGAATTCTTTTTGAGAAAAGGAAAAAATAAAATATTGAAGGAGCTAAAATAAGCCCAACACACAATGAATTCTGGAGTTACAGGTTTCGGAACCTTCACTTGAGTTTTGAGAAATATTTAGTTAGGTTTTGAGAAAAGGAAAAAATAAAATATTGAAGGAGCAATGAATTCTAGAGTTACAGGTTATGGGTTTTGAGAAGGACGTGCGAGCGTACACAAGCGCATGTTAGGCCGGTCCATGATTTGCATCCCCTATGTTCGCGCAAGAGAGAAACTCTTAGTTTACCAAGTTCCCAACTAAAAGTTAAGTAACTCTATATATACACCTCTTGGTTTGTACTCTTTTTCTTGTGTGGCTTTAGTAATTTCTCACTTTTATTTTTTCTCATTTAGCTCACTTTGAATGACATTTTCTCATTCACTCCATTACTATTTTGAGCAAGTAAATACTTGAAAAATTCATGTACTTGCGAAGGAGTATACATATCAACAATGACCTCTCACTAATATATAATGGGTTCCACTCATAAACTTTTCTCAAAATAGTCAATCAAAATGGTGTAATACGTACATTTTCCAACCCCTCTATGCCAACAAATGCTAAAGAATATATATATATACACACACAATATATCCACACCTAAATGAGAAGAATTTCACGCAAAACGTGGACAATTTTGCATTATATTAAATCAAGTAGACGAAACATATCATTAAGAAGACTGATATTTGCATTTCACCGTTTCTATGAAAGATTCCAATAATATGGCATATTCTTCTTCATTTGCACAAACTCAGGACCCTAATTCACAAACTATATTAGTACCAAACAGTACACTACAAATTAGGTTTGGGACAGACTTGATTTATACTCAAGAGAAAAAGGAGAAAAAAGTAATGAAAGGATGATCATCTATACATCATCATCATTACAAAAGTGAAAAATCCCAAATTAATTAAAGCCTCGTTATTCCCCTTTTCCTAAAAACACACACCAAAGTCATTTCCATCCCCATGTACGTAGGAGAACAACAAATCTTATATTTTTTCGATTTGGACTTATCTTCACCTAGCTACTTATATTATTATTATTCCTCCCTAGGCCTTAATTAAACTTTAATTAAGCCGCGGATGGAGCTGTCACATACTTAACCGCGCCGGCTTCGGAGAGAGCCGCAATGAAGGGCTGCATGTTGACCGGCTCGGCGTCGACGCCTCCTTCCGTGGCTCCAATCGGTTTCTTGTAGTCCAAGGACTCGTCGTTGTAAATGTCCCACCATTTCTTCACCAACATCTTAATGTCCTCTCTCTGCATGTTCTCTTCCTTCCCCGTGTACCTCCATGGCTTTGATCCCTAATTAATTTGATTAATCATTGATTAATATCGCTGCTGCTATTAATTAAAAGCCAATATATATATATATATACTTACTGCTGCACAGTAGTGCACCACTTTGACCTTGTCAAGCTCCACTTTCTCCGGATGACGCCATAACATGGCCAGAACCAGATTGTAAACAAGCGGAATTGGCTTATAAATCTTTTTAAAGTACACGTTCAAAAAGTCCTGCATACCAGCTTGGCTCATTAAGTCCTGAATGATCAGTGATGACTAGCTATGTACTATAGTATGCATCAAATTAATTTGAATTTATATGTATATGTATATGTGTACCTGCTCAGCAAATGTGGTGGGAGGGGTAATTTGGACAGTCCCCAAGAGGTCGTCATAGGTGGAGAGGCTGGGCTCAAACACGAACATGCCCGCGTTGAAGTAAAGGGCCGGAGGTGGGCCCAATTCATAGGTGGGCCACTGGACCCTCTCGGGGGACTGCTGGCAGTAGCCGATCTTGTACTGTGGGGTGTGAGACCATGTCTTCTCGCAGAAGCAGTCCATCACCGCATAGAAATGACCATCTGGCAAATCGAACAGATGGTCTATGTTGTCGTAAACCTGGATATCTCCATCCAAGTATATCATCTTACTATACTCCACAAACTGCACCCAAAAAAAAAATAAAATAAAATACAATAAAAATCATAATAAAACAAAAGGGCATTTTCGTCAATAATCACATTTAATTAATTGATTAATTCAATAGTGCCACGTAATGATGTAAAATTCGGTTGGTGTGTGCGTGCGTGCGTGCGTACGTACCTCCCAGATACGGAGCTTGGAGTAGTTGATGACATAATAGGCCATGGCAAACTGGGTCTGGTTCTCGGGCGGGTAAACGGGTTCGATCTCCCGGACGATGCAGCCTTGGGATTCCAGGATCCGACGGTGCTCTTCGGGCACGTCGGGTAGTACGGCCACCACTAACGGGAACGCCGACTTGACCTTCCTCAAGCCCTTGGCTAACCCCACCACGCCTTTCACGTAGTCACCGTTACCGGCCAGGAAAGTCACGTAAGCCCGGCTCGGCAAGGTTACGGGTTTGGTAAACGGGGCGGGTTTGACTGAGGCTGGGACCAGTTCTGGAGCCATGTATATGTGTTCTTAGTATTATAGTTTTTAAGAGAGAGAGAGAGAGAGAGAGTGAATTGGCTGCTTTGTGGGTTTCTGAAATGGATTCTGGTTTGGGCAATGGAGGTGGAGGTGTTTGAGGTGCTTAAATAAGCGTCTAAACAAAACTAAAATAAGCTGAAAATGTCCACTAATATTATCAAGGATTTCGGACTATCCTGGGCTGTCTGCCCTACACGTGTCGTGGTTACAAATCCAACGGTGCGTGGGATCGTTCCATGAAGGTTCTGGATGACTATGTTTAAAGTTGGCATATGGAAGACACTAGAAACATATGGTTTATGTATTAACAATAATCTTGCCGTCGGAAAAAAAAAACAATAATCTTGAATATTCATGCCAGAGCGACAGGAACGAATCCTCTACGGCTCGGTGTAGCTAGCCTAAAGATATTCCTTTCTTTTTTGTTTAATTATCTATTTTTTGTGGGGTAGGAAAAATGAAAAATCATTTTTTTTTCCTGGTATGAATACAAAATCAATTTTATGTCAATACTGTATAACTATTTCTTTAAATAAGGCACTTAAAGTGAAGCCACTACTTTTATACAAATGACATGGTTAGTTGAGTGTGGAACGTGGATTGATCTTTGATGCTTACCTAATATCTTTGAACTATATTTAGGAGTCTAAAAATATTTTTCCTCGGTGGCGTATTTGATTTCTAAAATATATAAAAAATAAAAAAGGAAGAGATTGCCGTACTATATAGCCCCGTTTGTTTCAACCATTCCATTCCATTGGAATGGAAAATCCATTTGAATGTGTGTTTATTTCAATAATTCAGTTTTTCTATTCAAATGATCTTTTAGAATGTGTGTTTGTTTCAACAATTCAATTTTTCTATTCAAATGGTCCATCCAAAAAGTTAACCATTGGAATGGTTTTTTTGTATCCTAAATGAGAATAGAGAGGAGGAGGTGTTTTTGAATGGTCCATTCTAATGCTCCCATTATAATTACAACACATTCCACTATTTTTTCCGTTCAAATGTCTCTCACTCCAATTATAACACATTCTACAATTTCCGTTCAAATACACACATTCAAATAGGCGAACCAAACGGGCCCATAGACTTTTTAATATTATTTTTCAGCATGGAAAATATCCATATCTGTGTAGTTATAATTTATAAATGAAAAGCACACAATTAGTTGGAAGAAAAAGATTATTTGTTCTCATAACATGTATCTTGGCTCCGAACTCTAGTTGGTCGGAATAAACGCCGATGTTTCAATGGGATTAAAGCAAGAGTACGGAAGAAACTCCAAAGTTGGCAAGGTCGATTATTTTGTATTGGAGGAAAGAAGGTTCTAATTAAAGAAGTGGTGTAAGTTACCCCCACTTACACTTGAGTATTTTTAAGCTTCTAATATCTCTCTGTAAGGAATTAGAAGCTATGATTGCTAAGTTTTGGTTAGGAAGTTCAAAAGACGGCTCTTGTAAGAGAAGAGTCAAAAGAAATCCCTGAGGAGGTACCTGTAGTTAACCAATTTCTTGATGTATTTCCTGAAGATTTGGTTAGTTTGGAGCATATTTGCAAGCCAAAGAGTATAGGAGGAATAGATTTTCGTCCTCTTATCTCCTTTAACCAAGCAATGGTAGCAAAGCAAACTTGGCGTATTCTTCATTATCCTGACTCTTTTATGGCTAAAGTTCTTACTACAAGAATTCTCTTTTCTCGAAGCTACAATAATTAACTCAGCTTCTCATATTTGGTAGAGCATTCTTTAGGGTCAGTCTCTCATTAAACATAGCACTCGATAAAGGATGGGTTGTGGTATATCCGGATTTTCTAAGACCCGTAGCTTCCTCGATCAAATTCCTTTAAGCCCATAACCCTAGATTAATTTCACTAGTAGCACCCTTTGGTATGTCTCCGACTTTATATTAGATGGACAGTGGATTATTGATTTTCTGGATCAAGTTTTCCTACCGATTGATGCAGAGATAATTAAGGGTATCCCTTTATGTTTGAACTACCATGAAGATGTTTGCATTTGGTATTATGATTCCTCAAGGTCATATTCTGTGAAGTCAGGTTATCGCTTGGCCATCTCATGTACCCACGATTGTGGTTAGTCCGGTGTTGGGATGGATTCTCTTTGGTGGCATCGTCTTTGGAAACTGAAACTCTCAAGCAAGACTCAAATTTGTCTGTGACAGATTTTCCTAGATGTTTTGCCTACTCATTCTAATCTAGCGAAACGACAAGTTCAATACCCTTAATTTTGTCCGTGGTGTAAAAATTCTACTGAAACAAATTTTTATACTTTTTGGCTTTGCCCTAAAACTGAGGATGTTTAGCATCAAAGCTCAATTTGGCCAATGTTAGCAAGTTTTCATGGTTATTCTGTGGGTAGTCTTTACCTCTTTGCAACTGAAAAACTTAATGAAGAGGAATTACAGATCTTCTGCTATATTATGCATTGCCTCTGGGATGCACGTAACAAATTTATTTTTGAGCACAAATTAGTTGCCTTAAAGAACATCTTAGAGTCGGCAAACCGTGCTCTACTTAGTCGGTCAATTTCTATTAATTCCCTCCTAAAGCTTCCTCGGTCTCCAGTGGTCGACAAATGTTTGAGTCCTCCTTGTGTTGGGAGTCTGAAGCTGAATATTGCTATAATATCCAATGGACTTAACTGGGCAGGGTTCGGAGTGGTGATAAGAGACCATGTTGGGTCAGTGGCTCTTTTTACAACAAGGCATTTCTCGGTCGTCTCATATCTAGTATGCATGTCGATTTGTTGGCTACGAGAATGGTCCCACTCCTTACCTAAACAAAAGGCCTGTTGACTCTGTATGTCGAGTGTACTTCCCTCAATGTTGTTTCTTTGATAAACTCTAGGTCTTATGACTCTGTCGAGGGAGTGTTGGCTATTGATATTGTGAAATTATTTGATTCTATGGGAAGTGACAAGTGTTATCATACTTTGTCAAAACAAAATATGGTAGCCCATGGTCTTGCAATTTTGGGTTTAAATTTGGATTCTCTTCTGATGGGGTATTAGGACAAATGTGCCATTATCAGTGTGTAATGCTGTAAAAGATGATTTAGGTTCTTATTAATTTTAATCCCTCGAGGATCCTAAAAAAAGAAAAAAAAGATTATTTGTAACACATTTGAATTTTGAAAACATGAGTTGACCAAAATTTAATTCAAGCATTTGCAGTATCATGAACATTAATATAAATTTTCTGAAAAAGTTCAAGGGAAATATATATTCTCAATTAAAGAAAAAAATTCAATCCAATGGAATAATTCTTCTTCTGTGTTTTTTTTTTTGGGGTCCACAAAAGAAAAGAACTCTGACAGTCTAACCATTCTTCAAAGATAAAAAGCTATGCTAGTACCTGGGAAAGGTACAAAAATACTAGAGACGTATCTACTGGGAGAACATCCGAGCCACTAATTCTACGAATACGTGGACTCAAAAGTGGATCCAATATAATTAGGGGTGGCAATCTGTGTCGTGTTGTGTTTAACCTAATTAAATCGTGTCGTTAACAGGTTAACCTATGTGCACCTATTTAATGAAAATGACGTGCAGATTGATGGGTCAAAACGTATATAAATAGTATAATTGTTAGTTTACTCGATTTTTTTAAGTAAGTTTTACTATAGTAAGAGAAATTAGTTCATTAGCTTTATGTTTTTTATTTTATTTACAAGAAATTCATGAAAAAATATTTTTTTGAAAATAATTATTTAATATAATTTATTAAAAAGTTACTTAATCGTGTCAATTCGAGTCAATTTCGTATCAAGCAGGTTCAGCTAATCGTGTGGATTTCGAGTCGTGTTATCGTGTCATGACCTATATTGCCACCCCTAAATATAATGCCGAAAAAAAAAATTATTGGAAGTGCAATTAGAGAAAGAGTTTTTTTTTTTTTTTTAATTCCCTTAATGGGAGAAAATGACTGTTAATTAACAATAAGAGTGAACTATAAATTACTTTGTCATGACCAAATGAACCACTGTCAACTCATTTTGCCTTGTGCCCTCAAATAAATCCAATAAATATTGTTTCAGCAAAAAATTTATTTAAAAAAAAGAAAAGGAAATCATGGGATACAAAGTCCAAAATATTTAATGGCTACAATCATGTAGAACGTACCAAAATATTCTTGAAAGCTTGTGTGCTTTAGTAGACTTATGATAGATATAGTGTGAAAAATTGGAAGAGGAGGCACGTTACGGTGAGTTGGCAAAAACTTTTGTTTTGTGGAAACGGAAATGTGAGGCCGGGGAAGGCCACACATTGTGATTCCAGGAGGCTCCACAACATCAAATTCCTGGTTCATGTTTAATTTCATTGGCCTCGTCACGACTCATGGGGTTCTAAATTATCAGGGACCGCAACACTTGTCACACCTCAAATGGCCCGTAAATAGAAACATGCTCAATCATCGTGAACTTTCCTTATTTCGCTTACGTCTTCACCAAGTATCTAATAATCAATCTCTCTCTCTCTCTCTCTCTCTCTCTCTCTCTCTTTTTGAGGTTATTTATGTATATAACTCATTTCAAAATATTCAAGTAGCTAGTACGTAAATCTACAAATACTTCACTAGATGTTATGAGATTATAAGAGTGAGATGTTTAACTGAAAAAAAAATGTTCAAAGTACGTCATTAGATGTTGCACAATTTGTAACACTACTACTAGAATTCGAAAAAGACTACTGAAAAAAATCATTTTGTGCCAAATTAGGACAGATCAATTTCCCTCAATAGTAAGACTAGAGTTTCTCCCTGATAAAAGGATATGGGTAGGACTAATTTGGGCCAAAATAATTTTTTTGTGAATTTTTTAAAAATAACATTTTTAGGAGTATTAACGGTGTCTTGACTTATATTGAAGAACTTATTGACCACAAAAAAAGTCTTAAATAATGATTTTTTCATGATTAAGAAGCTCTTTACTTATGGTCAAGAAATTTTTAACACTCTTAAAAATGTTATTTTAAAAAAAATATATACAAAAAAGTCATTTTGGCCTAAGTTAGTCCTATCCATGTCATTTTCTCTTTCTCCCTTCTGGCCATAAGTGGCCCAAATGCGACATTAGTTCAGAAGTAAGGCCCACTAGTTTTGTCACTGCCCATATCCTCACCAACATACGGCTAACATATAATTTATATAATTTTAGCCCTTTTAAATCATAATGATCTCACAAGCCTTTTTCTTTTCTTTTCTTTTCTTTTTTTTGGATTTTCTAGCTTCTACAACGGACCGAAATGACATCTTTTTTCTTGTACACTTTTTTTTTTTTTTTTTTGTGGGCTAATTACAGATACAGCCAGTAACATCATATGTAAATAAAGTATAGAATTAAGGGACCCCATACGAATTAATGGGGGAGGAAAACAAACTGGTTTTTCTGGGGATGTGAAGAATGAGAACTTTTCGAAAAATAGTAGTTTCTAAAACAACTATTTACAAAGTCGCAGGCTAGCAGCTGAATTAAATATTTAAAATTTTTTGTTCTTATACTAAATAGCTCTTTACAAGATTTCAAAGCTAAAATTAAGATAAATTATTAATTTTTAGAATTTAGAGAAAATTATTAATTTTTGGGAAATTAGAATAAATGAAACACAAATACAAATTCACAAATAAAAACTGCTAAAAAAGAAAAACTACTTCCAAACGTGAAATATCAAGGGTTTTATAGAAAAATGACTAAAATTTGGGTCATTTTAAATAAATGCCCATTCTTCAAATGTTATAATAAAATGACTGGTATATCAGCATATATATCAAGTGTAACCCAGTATAAAAATTTATATACTCAGTAAATAACACCAAGTGTAAAATATACGAACCTGGTCATTTAGCTATTAAAAAGAAAAATGGATATTTACTAAAATCAAGTTTAAAAAGTGGACATCACAAAAATTTCTCAAAAAGGATCAAAGTCAAACCCAACAAATGACTCTTAGCATCTATGTTGGCCCAACCCAGACAGCCTTATCTTCTTTTTCTTACCTTGGGCCTTCAATGAAACTAGTCCAACCCAATTGTCATTATCCTCTTTTACCAACAAACAGTTGAGTAACGAAGAGGGAGAGGAAGATCTTAAGCCAGCATAGAGGCGAAATTCAAATACACATTGCATTGTCAAGTAGTCCAATTTACAAAACCAAGATCAGGTCTTTGATTGGAAAATGGATTTTATGCACAAAAATGTGTATTGAATTAATTTGGATTGGAATTTTTGACGTTATGAATCATGGTATGTCACGGGGTTATTTCCTGGATTGTTAACATTTTCTTAATTGACTAAAAAAATATGGTTTCAAATAGGAGCTAATTAGTTTGATTGGAAGAGTCAACGGGATGAGAGCGTCAGAGAAATCCAAATGCCTTAAATCAACAGGTCATGACTATGATAATTGTGATTTTTGTTCCATTTTTAATTTATCTTTGTTACATATTCTTCAACCCTTCTTATATTGCCTCACCTGATTTGTGTATCATTCTTGTCACTTTAGCAAACTAATTGCCTCATCTATCTGATCATGTTAACTTAATCTGTCTTATGTTGTGTATATTCTTTAATCAAATGGATATAAAGGACTCCTGGCTATTTTGGTGGACTTCGCAGTCACTGAACTTTATGACTAATACTGACTATTTTGTTTGATATTACTTACGGAGTTTATTCAAAACGAAATGTGAAGAAAAACTTGTAAGCTTGCCAATACCCACAAGGCTTTTGAATTTGATATAACAGAGGAGGTGAAAAAAAACAGAGAATTAAGGCAGTGCTCTAAGATGTTAGCTCTTCGTTCTTAGTCTCAATGTCAATAAAATTTTCCATTTTTCATCTTTTTGAAGTGTGAATTTGTCTATTTTTAAATGCCAAGAAACAGATTCAAGCATTTGGTTAGCGGGCATTGCATCTTGGTCTTGTCTACAACACAATCAGTCATGTTAAGCATGGTGTAATAAATAAACTGTCTGAGAAGTGAAATGCTTATCAAGACATTAGATTATTTTTTGTTTATACGACTTTCTTGGAGTATAAATTAAGGTCCTCATTTCTTGTTCTCTCCCTTCTTATAATCTTTTGCCCTGATGACCAAATTGTGTTGCGAGAATGAATTTCATATGAGAAAAACTGTCCTCGACATAGAGGAATCTCTCCGTACATATTAGAACAAATATTTCTTCTTTTCTTTTTTTCTTTATTTGCTTAGAATAACTCTTTTTTTGTTTTTTCCTCGAATGAACACACCTCAACAAAGAGGCAATATTCTTATGTGTTGCATGGAATAATTCACAAATTCATTGTGATTGTCTGCCAATAAGGAGTTCCTGGAATTTATTTATTGTTTAAATTACTAATGAAGATAGTTATTTGATGGTGCTCTTTTTTTTTTTTTTTTTAAGTCCCAGCTTTTAGCCGTAAGAATATATCAAAACCACAATTAAGAGGTTTGCAAGGTTTATTGGACTGTATAAAAAGGAAAATATGAGCATATATATATATATAGTCCACTGATGATGAACCTTTACATGTTTAAGTCATCTGAAAATTGAAAAGGCAAAGTTTCAAATTGTGATTTCTATATTTAATCTCTGTGTGATTCAAAGCAGAAAATGTCGTTGACTTTGATCTTTGACTTTTGTTTTTGGACCGATCATAAAGGTGAAAGAATGTCGTCCGAGTTTAAAGTGAATATAAAGGCAAGAATATTAAGAAGACTTTCTCTCTGGCATCCTAAGACTATTATTCCAGTTTTAATATTTAGTACTCTTTCATTGATATATGATTATAAGAATGATGAAAAAGTTAAAACTGTTCAGATTGGGTAGTAACTTTATTTTATTATTTATTTATTTTATTTTTTTTTTATATCTTGAGTTGAGAGTTTCAATCAATGGAAATGCAAGGAGCTTTGGTTTTGACTTGGAGAACTCAACTCGTTTTAAGAGTCAGCAGAAGAGGGCGCGTCGAGTACCACTCCCTGGCTGCTGTGGACTTGATCGCCTACGTGGATATTAATCTTTTCGAGTCTTTAATATCTTTGAAAAGAATTGACAAACTCAGGTCTCAGGCAATGCAATTGGAAAATCACCTCCTCCTCTAATTAATTTAATCTTCGTGACAAGAAATTGATTGCGTGTGAAAAGAATATGTTGAAAATTAAAGACTTGATTTTACAGTTAAATATTGGGGTTTAAAACCCTTCCGTCAGACACGTACTATCATTACGAGTAGCAAGGTAGATTATACTAACCATCACAAAATTGGAAAAAAGGAAACGAATAAAACCCCAAAGAGTTGTTTGGATACACTTTTATTTTGCATTTTTACTGTACAACTTGTAATTTGGTAAATTGAAAGATCAATGATTAGTTATTATGCAACGAAGAGCAAGTATCTCACAAGAAATGTTAAGATTTGATGAATAAATTTACAAGAACTTACATCATCATCATTATTATTTTACCAATAATGGGATATGATAATAAAAACTAGCATTAACTATATATCTCCATTGGTGATGCGTCATTGTATGTGTGGCAATCGAATAAAATTGTCATATAATAAGATAAAATCGATTGAGTTTCATTTTTTATGTGATATTTCTAAACAACATGCATGTGTAGTCTCTAACTTTGACCTCACTCAAAACTAATGGAGAGTTTTTATGGAATGACTAGAAGTGAAACAAAAACAACAAATAATCCATGAGGGAAAGTTCATGGTGAAAGCAGAAAATAAAATAAGGACCGCATTCGCATACGGGTGCTGGCAAGTGTGGTCTTAGGGGTGGTTGTACTCATTCCTCAATAATCTCACTAAGGGAGAGATCTTGGGTTCAACTCTTCATTCTACTCAATGGTATTTAGAGGGAAAAGATTATGATAATCTATGAAGTGACAGTTACACCATTGATCCCTGTTATAACCTAAAAAAAGATCTCAATTATTTTTTTTGTAATTTATATTTTAAATGAATTTTTTTTTCTCTACTTTGAAGATTTTCTTTTTACAATTATGTCTCCCACTAGCTATGAGATACGAAATTGTAACATGACTATCTGTAAGAAATGCCGTGTTTTTATCTCAATTTAAAAAATGGTCCTTTTTTCACCTATTTAAAAAAGGTAACTTTTTTTTAATCCAAATGGCCATAGTAGGTCAATTTTATGTATAGCATATGAGTTTTATTTTTGTACTAGTAAATATACCCATTGTATATGAAATATATCAATTTTGATATTGATGTATTTATTATAAAATTGGTATATTTTGGCAATTTTTGATAAATTCGGTTATTTTCAAAAGAGTTTTAAAAATGGCCATTTATTAAACAATGACTCAAAATTTGGGCCTTATAGAAATATGACCAAATTTTGGGCCTAATTTAAGTAAATATCCTTTTATCAAATATTATAGTAAAATGTCCAGTATATATGTTTATATACCAAGTGTAAAATTTTATATACCAAGTATAAAAAATTATATACCCAGTGCGTTAACTAAAATTAGTAGATAAACATATCTATCAAGTGTAAAAATATATATACTTAGATATTTAACTATAAAATTTAAAAAATAGACATCTGCTTAATCAAATTTAAAATATAAGTCAACCATCTAAATTTATCTCAAAAATTTTGCCATCTAGCTGAGAAGCCATTGTAACATTTGCTTTAGCTCCAAAACCCGCTTTAATTTGAAAAAATAGCAAGTCTCTTCTATCATGTGTTTTAGCAAAACATCAATTTCAACTTTGTAATTTAGGAATGGAAAATGTATCCCCTCAATTTTTAAATCATGTTCAAATTATCCCTTGGACAAATTTTGAACGAATTTTCTCAATTTTTATTTGAAAATAGCATAGTGTCCTTCGTAAAATAGTCCAATTATCCATTAAACCTACAAAACGCAAACTACTTAAATGCCAAATACCAAAATTTATTTTTAAAAAATTATACAAACTGTTTGACCAAATCTTATATGTCCACAAGAGATAATTTGAATGGATTAGCAAACTGAATGGATATATGTGTGTATATACATAATGCATTATTACTATGTCAAAACTGTTATTTTTGCTAAAATATATGAGACATTTTTGGTATTTCATTCTTGAGTTTTATTTCTTTGGCTTAATTTTTAAAAGAGGATTATATATACACCCCAACTTCGTATAAAAATATCCTATGGATAAAAAAAATAACTAAAACAGACAATTTAAGAAAAGAAAAAAAAAGGCACCACATCTTTATCTCTCATTCTTTTTCAAATTTCTAAGAACATTCTCATTCAAAATTTCCTTCCATCTTTTGCCTTAATATTTTTTTTATTTTCTTTTTTCTACGTAATTCATCTTATCTAATTCTAATTTCTTTGATAATCTCTTTAATCTTAAATTAAAATAAAGCAAGTGAAATTTCTTTGCTTTATATTTAGTTTGCTTTTTTAAAAAAAAAATTATTTTTCTAAATACATTGTACGTGTTTGATTTTCTCATATTAATTATTTGTTTCTCTCATAATTTTTTATTTATGATACAATATTTTTATCCTAAAAATTAAAAGTACTAATTTGTTTTAGTTCACGGATTTTCAAAGAAAAAAGTTAGTTTTCGAAAGTATTTGGGGATACTTTTAATATGTCTTTTGATTTTTTGTCCAAATTTATCTTTTTATTTATTTTAGCAGTATCTTAATAATTGTGTAGGGTGCAATATAACTTCCCTATTAGAAATACTAGATTTATTTTAAAATCTAGATTGAAAAAAAAATGAAACTGGAAATACTATTCATTTTTGCATAGGTATTCCAAGTCCACTTTCCTTCTCGTGGCGAGAAAAATGAAGACAATTCCTCCACATATACAAGAATAGGAAAGTGAAATGAAAAATCGTACACTTCAGATGAATCCTTCAAAATACGCTATTATTGTTCTATATTTGAAAATTATTATAAGTTTTGCATAATTTTTGTTTTATTATTTATTGTGCGATAAGGAAATCAAATGGATCTACAATTAATAAACGAATCAGCTTGCTTCACTTATCCAAATACTAATATGCGAGTTTGCACTAAAGACAGAAAAGCTCAAAACATGCGATCAGGCTGATAATCTGATTCGTATTAAGTATATCACAATATGATCTCAGATGCGTCTATATAACGAATTCGAGGAGCATGTCCTCAGTTACATACGAGCTGCCACAATCCGACCACTCCAAAAATTGTAGATTAAAAGCAGGAAAAGTGAGAATCTCATTAACCAAGGTGGCTACCTAACCCCATCAAGAGTAGTAGGTACCTTGGAGAATCCAATTTTCTTTTAAAAAAATCCCACTTGATGTATAAAATTCTTTTTCCTCCAACTATTAATAGACCAAAAAACAACATGTAAAGGACGGACAAGAAATTAAGTAATAACACTCTTCTCTCTCACAGTGGATGTAAGCTAAATTACTCTTGCCTGAACCACTTTAAATCTAGATGTCATTTTACCTTAATCATTGTCATTTCTACAAATCAGTGTCGTTTTTTTCAACATTTTACTCAAAATATGTATCTTGGTTGTTATACCAAATTTTTTGGTATCAATATTATTGTATTTAAGAAAAATGTCTTACGCGCCTATACATGAAGTTAGCAAGCCTTGACTGCACTGCTGCATATACATATTTTAATCTTCATTTAACAATTAGATATCTATTAAATTATGACATAATATATGTATCTTTTTTGTAATTTAAGAAATGAAAGTTCGACAATCAGCGGTAGAGCCACGTTAAGGCAAGGGGGCGCATATGCCTCGCTGGATTCTTGAAAAATATCCTTATATTTTATATATATAATATTTATATGTTAAATTAATTAACTCATAGGTTTATTTTCATTATATTTAAACTTTCTAAATTTAACCCATTCAAAATTAAGTTAATTATTTCTCTAATCCTTAAATATCATAAGTCCATTTACTTTTAAATTTCTTATAGTTTATCTTAATTATCTCTTTTACCTCTATATTTTTTTTCCTCCTAACTTTTGTCAATAACTTATTTTTTTCTTAAAATTTATTGGGTTAAATAATTAGCAATTATTATATCATATTAGGCAACGTATAAAATTATAAAATAATTTTTTTATGATGGATAAATGTGATATTTGTGTGTGTATTTATACACATATTTTTTGTTAGATTAGTCTAAATTGATGTTCTATATTTGTATTTTTTTAAAAGTTTTTCAATTCACTAACATATTTTTATTTCCAAAAAAAAAAAATCACTCACACGTTTAGTTATGACAATTACATGTTTATAAATTTTATATCATTCTTGTTTTCTTCTCATAGTTTGTAAATTTTATAAAATAAGTGAGTTTTCTATCTTTAATTTAGAAGATATTTTAAATAAAAATTGTACTCATTATTCTATACATGAGAAAACAATGATACTATAATATCAAATAGAGTAAGAATTATTTTTGTATATCTTATTATACTACGAAGTTCTAAAAACTAATTTTAGACTATAATCTAGATGTCTGAGATTAAACTTGAAAAATATGTAAGTAAATTTAAGTCTGTTGAATTTTTATTTAAGCTAGCTTAAAATTTTGATCTCTATGTTTACCTTCTCTGAAATATATTTCTAACTCCACCATTATCGAGAATGATTTTCCCATTACATATAGGGTACTACTGAATTCAATTGCATTATAATTATATATATACATGCATGTATAGAAATATAGATCATAACTAAAAGAAAGAGAAAAGGAATTAATTAACTATAGGCAGGGGGAAAAAAAAAACAAGTAGAGTTCTTATGTTTCCATCTATCTACTATTGGGTTTTGACTTCTGAAAAAGAAACACAATTTTTATTTATTTTATTGTAAATTTTCTATCATGGACTACCGAAGATAAAAATTCTGATTCAGTTACAACTGCCAACTTTCATTCGTATTTAAAACAAGATAAATATGTGGAGTGATGGATAAACTCAATTTGTATTTTTAAACTCAATTTGTATTTTTAACGGAAATGGAATATTGCCTTTATCAATATTGCACTTGTCGAGATAAATATGTTGACCCACAAAAGGGAATAATAATTAATTAAGTAATTTAAATTGTAATCAGCCACTCTTTGAACATGCACCCAATTCCCAAAGTACGTAGCGAGGCTGGGATCAAATTAATAATGAGTACTTAAGTAATCATGTTTTCCTATTTTGGTGATTAATGTTGGTTACCGATCTCTTATTCTATCTTTAATTATACTAGAGTGTAATGTTATATATCATGCTTTCTTACTAGTTACTAACATCCCTCAATTAAAAGACTGTAAATTTGAAAAGCTCCATATTTTTGTTTATGGTATACTAGCGTATGATCAGATTCGAGAACAACATTACTTGCGTGTGATATTTATTAAGTTGTTTCTGGTGAATTATAAAGTGATTACGTACATGCCAAATGGATACCAACAACGTAGTTGGTGCAGATACTCATCATGATGACATCGAAGAAGAGGTATTGGAGAGAAGAAAGGGTATGGACAGAAGAAGATAGGACACCATATATACTCGTAAACTATATTAAAAACCATGGTGATCGATCCCTTACCGTATGCTGCTTGATATGTGTATGTGTGTGTTCATATTATATATATACAATATATATTTTTAGTAGTCTCGTTGCAAATATAAATGTTTGAATTACTACGTACCTCTCTTACGTCGCCAAATAATTATTAATTGAGTTTAGTTTAAATTCGGTATGCATGCCTTGCGCTCATGCATATATATGAGGTTCGCATGAATGCACGTACCCCATTTAGATTGAATGAAAGAAATCTCATAAATATAATTACTAATATCACAAATTAGAATCATGAAATTGATCTATAGGAGAATTGCTCTTTCGTTTGTTTCGCATGCAATTGTTGTACATATATCGTTCCATAGAATTGTTAGGAAAAGCTGCAGATCAAGATGGTTAAACTACTAGCGACCAAACATTAAACATGGAACTCTTACCCCCCAAGAGCAGCTTAAGATTATTGAACACCAACTCCGTTGGGATAACCGGTAGGTACATATATATTTTTTTACTTATCTATAAATATTTTTAATTTTAGCCGTTAGATCATTATTTAATGGCTACCATAATTTAGGTAGTTGAAAAAAAAATAAAAAAATTTATTATTTAATATTTTTCTCTATTCACTTTTAACATAAAAAAAGATGTGTTCGATGAATTTTAATTAAGCAAAAAAAATACCTATGGATAGATAAAAAGCCAAAATACCATGGTGCACTATATTTATGTGAACAAAAAAATTGGGTCGCGCTAGTTTTACTTCCAAAAAAAAAATTCAAAGAAAAAAAAGTTTCACTTAGATGCATCACAGTTGTACATTCAAGCCAACAAGCTATATCTAGCCACCGATATATCTAGCTAATACAGGGCCAGTACTTAATGCGGAGAGCTACAATACTTCGAATTTTAACGACATGGATCGGGGTGTGTTTTACGAAAAAACAGACCATTAAAGTAATGATTTTAATACATATGAGTTTCTTTGAAAAAAAAATTAAAAAAATCTTTACAGAATGGTCTGTATTGTTATTTTTTTAAATTTGAAACAAATTGTTTGATACCTCTAGCACTATATGTCTTGTGGGAAGAAAATAAAAAGTATGAGGGATGGCAAATAAGAGGGATCGATTTTTTCTTATATTGTTTGATATGTAACTAGGAAGAATTGAAAATGAATATTTGGTGAAATTATAATTTAGTTATTTTAAAGATATTATTTTATTTTAAAATTAAAGATAAATTAATAGTTGTCTTTTTTTTTAAAAAAAAAAAAAGTGGGGCTTAACTAATGACCACCACTTACTACAAATTAAAGGAAAATGACACACACACACACTACCAAGGTTTGAACCCCTGACCCCCTAAACACACACACACAACCCTCAAATTTTGGACCAACTGAGCTAATTAATCCAAGTTGTACAAGATTTCCCCTCAGACATTTTCTTTCCTATCCATTTTTCACTCTACCATGGATAGCCTCTCACATTCAAAAGGTTCTAGTTAGGCTTTTTTTTTTTTTTTTAGATATAGTTTTTTTTCCCCTTTTTTGAAAGGAACAATACTTTTATTCATAATAAAAGGACAGTAAAAAACCCATCAAAAAGTTTTTGAGTACAAAGCTGACATATGTAATAAACTGATTGAAAACATTGGAGAAAATTTACAACCTAGAGGATCTTCGCAGAATTGACCTGAAATAAAAGGACTCATATATAATATTACTGTTGTTGTGCACTTTAATAAAGCTCTCCACTTTTGTTGATTTGTTTTGACCCTCCGTTTCTGTTCTCCGTTTCTGTTGTGCACTTTAATAGAACTCCAATCAAAAATCACTTCAATCTTTTGTACATGCGAAACAAGCTAACTAGCTACCTAGGCCTAGCTAAGGAGAAAAGCTTAAAATGTACAAAGCTCCTAATTAGATAGGAGAGATAGGCGCCGCATTCTCATGTCATATTGTACACATGATCGTTGAGCTGATTTTTGAAAGCCAGAATCTTTTATATACAACTAATTAATTATTACTGTTTATTTGTATCGATCCTTATCGTAACGTAGTCATATTTTGCATGTAATGTGGTTCGTTCAAGAGGATCGATTAGGAACATGCTGCTATAGATCTAGTGCCTAGAATATATGCACTTGCATTAATATTTGTTCTAATATTGAAAAGATCTTTAGAAGGTTCTGTACATATTGGAGTGTACTCTTAATTTTCTCACCAACTACCATGATAACTTAATTAATTTACAGTTCAATTCCTTTTAACTTTTTTTGCGAAATTGTCAACGTATAACAGCCCCTAATCGATTTGGGATTGCACTGCTGGGTTGATTCTTTAATTTAATTTGTATCGTATATGAATCAAATAAAAGCTTTCATTAGAAGGAATTAATTTTTTTCCTTGAAATAAATCTAAGTTTGATGCAATTTTTCCAAAATGTGCAATATGTCTTTAGACTTTTTACCACCATATATAGAAAAAAGAAATTGTGTCTTCTACTTGCTAGTTTAATTTTACGACTTCAAAGTCTCCTAGTTGTGAGAGTTTCAAATAAAATTTTAGTGCAAGAAGCTTCCAATTTGACTAGAAAAACGTCTCGAAAGCAATCAGCCCTGCGTTTAATTATATATAGAATAAAATCAGTCAGCTATCTGCTCTAGACTAAACTTTTTTTTTCCCCAGTAACTTTAGACTAGTTTCCTGATCATCATATACATAATTAGTCGAATTTCTCTAACGAATTAATATTTCAATATAATTGAACTATATCTTTAATAACACAAAGGAATATGATGAAGACAAACAAAAATGGATTCTTAAAAATGGATTCTTAGTGGAGCTTACTTGAATAGGTGGCCAAAGTTTAATAATATAAATAGTGGATAGAAAATTCTTTGTTGACTATTTTCACACGTAAAAAAATGGTGGAATTTGTTGTATTAATATAATGGAAAACTAATTCATCAATTTAACTATCTTTTTAATGAAGGAACAAATAATGACAAAAGAAATACATGCTTAGTGGAGCATACATGAATAGGTAACAAAGTACTAATTATAATAATTTATAAGCAGTGGATAGAAAATTCTTTTATTAGAGCGCTTTCAACCAGCAGGACCCATGCTTTGTTGTATATTATTCCAACACTCCTAGAGTCTAGTCACGTTTTTTCAATTTCAAGGCTTCTAGCACAGAACCATATTTCCTTTCTACCTTTTTTTTTGGGTGGTTTCTAATTATTATCACAAGACACTGTACATTGTATTTGTTTGATCTAATATCGCTTTTATATATTATATTTTGACACTTTGTTCAGTTTATATTTTGTATTTTGATTATTATCAATATTAATTTTTATATTTAATATTTATTATAGATTTACACCTGACACCAATTCAGAACAATTAATTTATTAATATAATTTAATAAAAATATATTCTCGAATAAGCTTTTATATGATTTATTTTCAACTTTTTAAACGATATTTTAGTAAATTAATTGGTCTAAATTTATAATAAATTTTAAATCTTAAAAATAATATTGATAATAACCAAAATATAAAATACAATTTGAACAAAATATTAAAATCCAAAGTATAAAAGTAATGTTGTCCTCTTTATTTTTCGTATCTTCCCAATGGACAGTCTTATTGACCCTGAATCTCATTGAAAATATTGACTAGACAGAAGCGGGTCGTTTTGGGGTGTGGGCCCGCGGTCCACTTAGGTATCACTGAATCTAGACTAGTGTTGGACAACTTTCTCATTTGTTTATATTTGAATGTGTTATTTTTTCATACGAAAAACAACCCCTATTACTATACAATACAATACCATATATAATATTTCTCAAAAGCTTTGAAACTAATCAGATTAGCAGCAAGTCAATTTTCAAATCCACCGTGGCCACAAAACCAAAGCCTTCAACAACTGCTCAGCCGCCGCCAGTCATCGCCATCATCGCCACCATCATCGTCTTCCTCATGCAATACAGTAGATTTAAATAATAATAATAAATTAAATAAGATTATAAGAAAAATAAAAAAGAAAGGGTGATCAAGTAGGATTTATAATCTGCAAATTAAAGAAATCAATATTCGATAGTCACAAAATCACATATAATTCTTTGTTAATTTTTAAAAATGGCGATTTTCCTCTTTGTAGAATGGAAAAGAGATATACTGCTTCTTTTTTCCTCTTTCTAAAAAAATAAACTCACATACTTCTTAAATGACGTAACAATTAAAATTTTACGCACATGACATAATTATTAATTAATTATTTAAAAGTTATATTTAATTTATTGTTCATTAAGGGCTAGTTTAGTAGAGCTGTAGATTTTAAGGAAAACACTTTTAGCTGTGTTGAAGGAAAAATCCGCTGTAGCTTAAAATAACATGGTGTTTAGTAAACTGTAATTTTAATGTATTGTGACTTGAAAAAGCTGTATTAAAGTGTTAGTAAACTGTATGACTGAATTGTTGTGCAAATATAAAATTACCAAAATAAACATCATTATACAATTATACATATTTATAGAAAGAGCTTATTAATATTTTTTACAATTATGTATTTTTGTCATACTAAAAATATTAATACTTTTTTTAAAAAAATTGATATGAAAATAAACTCAATTAAATTAGTTACTCAATTAAATTTATTTTATTTTAATTTATTTTATTTTCATCTGAATTTAAAATTTCAATAAAGAATCAATTTGGTTACTTCAAAATAATTAACATGAAGAGTATTTTAGTCAATTATGATTTAAATATATTAATACTTTTTTTTAAAAAAAAATTGATATGAAAATATATTCAATTAAATGTGTGGCATTTTTACTTTTAAGTTAGAGTATTTTAGCCATTATGATTTATTCATTAAAAGATAGTGTAGATTCCTGCATAATCTAAAAGCCAAAGCTGTCTTAGGCCAACTTTGGCTTTTGGCTGCAGCTTTGTCAAAAATTATTGAATAATCTGATTTTTAGGTTTTTACCAAATATTTTTTAGCTCACCGATTGTTTGAAAAGTATTTTTAACTTGTTAAGAAGCTAAACCAATCTGGCCCTAAGAATCAGATATATATACATACCACAAAAAAAAAAAAATAGAGAACAAGATTTGTTTCATTTATTTCTTACAATTATATGAAATTTGAGATCCTTTTCTAGTGTTATTTGTTAATTAAAAAATATTTAAATCAAGCAGGAAAGCATGGACCATGATTTAGCACATCAACAAAGTTCAATAGAACAAGAAATGTGACATTATATCTCTTACTTGCCTTTTCGTTTCGTTTGCGAATTAAGATGCACTATTAGTGATTGTGTCGTTGTTAGATATCTCTTATTACATAGTTTCTTATTTAATTGGGTGACAGGTGTCTTTTCAAAACTTGATTTCAACGCCACTTCATATTATAAGTCCCAGATATATCAAACGAATGACAAGTTAGAAACCATGTAACGTAATATAGTTTTGGGCCGTTAGCCAAAAGATTTGCATCCCTAACTGTTGAGATTTCGTCTGATATACTTATAAATGGAAATATGCATGTATCACAAATTTTATGAGTATAATCACAAATATTGTGACCATATTCACAATATAAAATATTTGTGACGAAATAAATTTTGTGACAATCGTAATTTTTAAAAAAATCATTATGAAAAAGTCCAAGAAAAAGTCATTTCGGACCAAATTATTCTTATTCACGTCAAAATCCCACAAATAAACTTGAGATGTTACATTTGAGACGTCCTAGCAAGCTAGATTTAGTCATAGATTTACCAATGTTCATGACGATACCGAATTTGAAATTCACCTATAAATATCATTTCATTTGAAAGCCCGACCTTATCATAAGATTTGTAGTTCGACAAGTGGCAATTATACATTAAATGAGGAACCACAAGGATCGATAACGCTGTGGAAAAAGAATGTACGTGCCGTCACTGCTGCTAGGCACCTTGTTAATTATAATTAATTTCACACCAACAATAATTAAAGCATTAGTCGAATCAGCTAGGAGATATTCAAGAAATGAATTGTCTTACATACTCTTCAATATATATACCATATCTTGGGACGCCACGCCATAATCTCCGAAACACACTTAAAAGAAGATCTTAGCATTTAACCATGCATACTCACTAAAAGTCATACTGTCGAGTGGCCCTTAATTTATTTATTTTTTAGCGATAGGTACGCTACTACTAATTATACGATATTTACCTTGAAAACGGTATCTTTTATATCAGGAGAAAACGTGTTTTTTTCTCTTACGTACCCCGGATATATATATATATGAGTTTGATTTAAACGGTTACAACAATATTTATCCATGAATGGTTACAATGGTTTAAGCCGTTAGATATATATCTTACGGTGGTGATTATTCTAGTAGTTGGCCAAAAAAATTTAATGCTATTTATCACCATCAAAAAAATTTAATGCTATTACTATTTTTTTTAGTATCTATCCATAGTCACAAAAAAATTATAATCATTGAAAAGTCCTCCATATATATATATTATTATATATGGACACCAATCCAGTAGGTGTTTTTTTTTTTTTTTTTT
>JXTC01000645.1:35328-138911 GCA_002914845.1 Trema orientale
CTCCGTTGTATATGTATACTTGATGTAATTGTCATTTTTGTCTGTTAATAGTTGCCGTCGTTTTCTAAAGTTATGATTTACTTGGTGGTGGGTTATTTTCCTATTAATTTCCTTCTTTTCTTGATTTTGTATTTACTTTTCTTAATTTCTTTCAATTTTTAATTGTTGAATACTTTTTTTCTTTTCTTTTCTTTTGATAGTGTTTCACAAGTAATCTTTTTTTTTTTCTTTTCCATTTTTTTCCCAATTCGTGTCGTTTTATGATGGCTGTCATTTCCAGTTAATGACGTTTTATATTCATGTCGTTGTTCCTATATTTTTGCGTTCGTAATGTGATTGTCGTTTTAAACATACTCTGAAAATTGTCGTTTTATTTGTTGTTGTATTTTAGATTCTTGTCCTTTTCTTAATTTTCCTGCTGTGTAGTCGTTTTCACCGACTATGTTTACATATTATTATTTGTTTGTTTAGCAATTTTGTCTTGGTTTTGTTATCTTGTGTTTCGAGTATTGTCGTTTATGATTGTTGAGGTTAATGTCGTTCTTTAACATCGGTGTCGTTTTTCTTGAATAACACTTTGGTAGCGTCCAGTAATGGCCCTGATGATTTTTATGCCACCCAACCTATCTGATCGGCTCCTCATAATGCACATCTCCATCGATCCTTCGGGTATTAGATTTCCATAATTATCTGATCATCTGAGTTTTAATGAAAAGAATTTTCCCTTTGGTGGGTTAATTTGATCCTTCAAGAACAGAGCGCAAAGCTAAATTAATATTGCAACCATAACATTTTCTACTCTTTCTATCTTAACCTATAACAAAGTCCAAATTAGGCCCCAGGACCATATTGGCTGCAATCTAATAAAAACCCAGATTTGAAATCAAGGATAGGAATTGGAGTTTCCCTATTCCCAATTTCCATCTTTGGAGTGTTGCAACTTTACATTTGAATTTTATTTTTAACAGAAACTGATACAGAGATAGAGTCCTATTATATTATTAATGTGGGAGTAGTGGAGGCCGGAGATACTCACATTTTTCAAGTCTCCCTCCAAAATGTGGATCAACGAGATAAGAGAAAAATCTTACCCAGGCCCACACCTATACGTGGAGCTATAATTGAAGTGGATATTGGCTACTTGGTAGGAAGGATATAGTACACCAACACCATTTATATATTATCATTTATCAGATTGCGAATAGTACTACCAGCTAAATGGAATACAGCTATGTTTGCTCCACTAAGGGAGAAGAATATTGGATTGAATTCTATACACAAAACGAAATGCAGAGTTTTGGGGTCCCAACCCAGCACTCGCCGTGTTATGGCCATCTACTCTAAAAATGGCTCTTCATGAAAAACTTGGGTTATAGGAAACATGTCAGGTGGCCTAGTGGACTTCACGCACCACCATGTTTAGCAAATATATCAAAAAGTGAATGAAATAAAGAGGAAATATATATCTTTATGTAGAGGGGAAAACATAATGAAACTGATTAATTAAATAATCTTCAAATGAAGGACTAATATTGATCTAATTAAAAAAGATAACCAAAAGCCTTGTCATTTGATAGTCAAATATTTGAGAAAAGCCTCAAGCTAACTTCTGTAAAGGAATCGGACATTATGAATTTAGGATAGCATTTGCATCCCACATTTCCTATATAAATTAGGTCAAAAGTTCTTTTGCTACTTGTACTTCCAAAAAAAAAGACCTGATCTCCATCGTCAAAATCTTTGAAGTACCACATTCAGTTTTTTTTATTATTTTACGTACTAATACTCTTCTCGGCTTTTTCATTCTTTATGTATTTGTATACGTACTGAGCCATCAAAATTTTAATCCAAGGCACCAAGATTAACATAAGGTTATTTTAGTAGATATAATATGTTAGAGATCGTGCATGAATTTATCTATATATATTGGTTTTATTATAATATATGCATATGCTTGTAGTGGTGGTATTCATCTCTCTCTCTCTCTCTCTCTCTCTCTCTCTCTCTCTCTGTCTTATGGCTTCCAAAATTAATTATTTCCAACTCATTCTCTTCCTTATTCTTCTGGTTGAAGTAGTTGTTGTTGTCCACTCTTCTCCAATATGGAGCTCAAAAACAGCTGCTAAAGACTTCGACAATTGGGTATCTTGGAACCTCGAAAATCATCATAAGAAATATTCGAACATATTGGCACAAGAATTGATCGGACGACGTGAAAGGAGGTCGGGCGAGGGCGCGGGCTCAGCCAAGGACACCGCGGTGATCAACGCGCTTGATGATGTACTAAGGAGAGCTGAGATGAACAAAGTGAATATAAGCGTTAGCCAAGATGGCACCGCTGACTTCAAAACTATCACCGAAGCTCTCAACACCATTCCCCCACGCAACACTAGGAGAGTCATCTTGAACATCAAACCTGGTGTTTATAGGTAAATCCATCCATATATATCTATGTATTATTAACCATGCATCAATTTTTAATGGATTAATGTATGCATAAATCTGTGTCAATACATATAATATGCAGGGAAAAGATTACCATTCCTAGAAGTTTGCCGTTTATTACGTTCTTTGGCGATAGTGATAATCCCCCCACAATTACTGGAAATGACACTGCATCTGCCACTGGAAAAGATGGGAAGCCATTGAGGACGTTTCAGAGTGCAACTGTTGCCGTCGAAGCTAACTATTTCGTGGCCGTCAACGTCAAATTTGAGGTAAATATAGTAATATACATACATTGTATTTATGCATATATGGGCGTTACATATATATATATATATATATATGTATATATACACACATAAGTACTCCCTATAATTCTATTATATAATATTCAAAGTGGACTTAATTAGCTACCAGCAGATCAGATAAAATACATGTAAAAGACTAGCTAGCTAGTTACGGTTATTAGGTTGCACATACTCTTGGCAATTTGCCAGTGTCACAGAAGTCACAACACTTTTTCTTTAATCCAAAGAGTACACTTTGTTTTGCTCTTATATTTTTTATTCATCGCTTAAAATAATGAAATAAAAAAGTGGCCTTACTAAATTTAACATATAAATGTGGACAAGAATTTCAGTTAATTAGTATATATTAGCACTCTTTTTGGAGGGGACAAACGTCTGTTTACTGGGCAAAAGCTTCAAAATCAAGGTTGTATATGGTCACGGGTTCCTCAACTGTAAGTGTACTTAGTTGCACTCACATTTATACTTGGCAACATTTAAAGGCACTCCACGTGACAAGGAGACGAAATGAGTTAATAAAGTACACAATATATAAGGTAGATAATAGTAATACCAATAAAGCTTCAAAGCCATAGACCCAAAATTCTCCAAATTTATTAGTTGATTGGAGACTTTAATAAAATGTAAAAGCTGGAGGAGAATGTACGTATTTTAATTGATTGCATTAGTTAACTAATTATTATAAGACACATTAATATTAGTACTAATGCGATAATACATGCAGAACACGGCTCCACATGAGGTCGGGTCCCGCAAAGGACAAGCCGTGGCGGTGCGCATATCAGGGACCAAGGCTGCGTTCTACAACTGCAGCTTTTATGGAACCCAAGACACTCTATACGATCACAAGGGTCTTCACTATTTTAATAATTGCTTCATCCAAGGTTCCGTCGACTTCATTTTTGGCTACGGCAGGTCCTTTTACGAGGTGATGATGATGACCACCTGATTAATTATACATATATTGCGCAATTAGTTTAATTGGAAATTAGTTATAAATATTGTTACATACATTATTAATTTGCCTTATATATATATATATATGTTATCAATTATGTACGTAAAATTTATAGAAGTGCCATTTAAATTCAACGGCGAAGAAGGTGGCGTGGCTAACTGCCCAAAAGCGGAGCAGTTCATCATTGGAAAGTGGGTTTTCGTTTAAGGATAGTGTGGTAACAGGAAGTGGACACTTATACCTTGGAAGAGCATGGGGTGACTATTCCAGGGTTGTCTTCTCTTACACCTTCATGGATAACATTGTTCTTCCCCAAGGATGGAGTGATTGGGGTGACCAAAAGAGAGATCTGTAAGTAGTACCACTACTCATTAGTTAATTAATAAGCTAATATATAGCATATATATAGTTCATATACTAGATTACATTTTCTAATTAGAATTTTTTTTTTAAAAAAAAAAAGAAGACAAATTAATGATGATGATGATGATGATGATGATCATGATCATTTTTGTATGTACATGTGTACACAGAAATGTGTATTACGGTGAATACAAGTGCAGCGGACCAGGAGCTAACTTGACAGGAAGAGTTCAGTGGGCGCGGATGTTGACCGACGAAGAGGCTAAACCCTTCATAGGAACCTACTATGTTGCAGGGGATACTTGGCTTATTGCTCCTTAATTACTCAACCGCGGATTTAAGCTTCAATATTAATTGTTTCCTATTACATTATATTATATGCAATGTAACACTTGGCAGTACAATATTGTATTTGTACATCGTCGGACAAAATTTGTTACGCGTACCAAAAGGCCATTTGTGTTCAATAATGCTTGTAACATCCCATGAAACTTATCTAGCTACCCATAAATTAATTTCCACTAAATTAAATTAAATGTATGATCATCCTTATCACTCTTGTTTATTCATAAACAACTGATATTCAACTAAGTTTAAAAATAATAAAAAATAAAAAAAGAATAATACTATAGGACCATATATGGTACTAGCACCATATGATGTGTTAATTTATGACTAGCTAATTATAATTTGACTCCAAGCTGATGAAGTTCATGTGGGACCTAATTTATTAATTAAAACTATCTAGTGATATACTGATATGTCATAGTGGTGCTGAGCACTTCTTAAAAAAAATCTCCACACACATAGGACAGATGACATGTCTGATGCCAAAAACATGTTGTTCTGTAATAAATGACACGTCTTTTATAATTTAAAAAAAAAAGAACTTGCTACAATTTTAATTTAAATGACATGAAGTTTGTCTTTTTCTAATAATCACTACACGTTCTACATTAGTTAATTACTTTACTGTCGTTTGTCAAATTGTCAATTTATGTGTCCAATTGTCGTTTGACTGAGAAATCTTTTTTTTCTAGTTAGAATACGACATTCTGATGTTTGCTATAAAAGGGATCGTTTATTCTTTGAGAATTTCAAGTCCCCGATAAAACGATGTGTAGAGAGTATCATGTCTTTATGAAAACTACACGTCGCTCATTGTCTATAAAAACGACATATTGTTTTTGTCAAAACTCCTATCTTTTAAGTTTTATTTTAGAAATGAATTGCCCTTTATATAATTAGGCATGAAAGTTTCTTTTAAAATATGTTGTCCTTTAACTAAAAGCGATACTATGTTTGTCATTTGAGTACCAAAACTGCACAGCGTTCGTCGTTTACCGTTTACTGTCATTTATAATAATATCCAAAAAAAAAAAAAAAAAAAGAGAGAGAGAGAAAGAAAAAAACCCTTGTATAGCATACTTTGTATTGTAAAACACCACATGGCGCCGACAGAAGCTTCACGTAGCCTTGATTACCAAATAGATGTAGTTTCTTTTTTAAAAATGTGCAATTGTTTAAGCTAAAACAGCATGTAAATTGTCGTTTGTACACCAATCATTTTCACTTAAAGTCTACTGTCGTTTACTAGAAAACAAAATATCATTTTTTTTTCTCCTTTTTGAGAAAGGAAACAACATATCATTGACTCCTTTCAAAATTCTTTTCGTTTTAAACAAATTGAAAATGAGAAGAACATCGTTAGAACTCCTGATTTTTGCTAGCTGCATCTAAACACATGTCGTTCGTGTTCAAAAAGTATGCTGCACGTACGACACAAAAATTAGGGTGCTGCAATGGAAAAGATGCTCGATATTAACCTCGAATTTAAATACATGCGCCCAATATTATAGTCGTAATATGTTATAAATAGATACGAAATAAAGAATTATAGAAATATATCAAGCTCAATTTGATTCATCCAGGGAAAAAAAGATAGGTCATATATTAGATCTATTTATATTCCTTACCTTGTCACAAATTGGTCTGTCCTAATTTGGATATATATATATATACACACACATATATATATAACGCAGACACAGTAGTTACCAATTTAATAATTGATATGAGTAATTAAGACGGTTTCCAGTACAAATTGGGAGGCATTATTAGCATCAAATACAGATGAATAATAATCTGAATTAAATAAAATGTGCTTACATAGATGAAGAAAGTTACATATATGACATTTGAAATTGTGATAAGAGGTTAAGATGAACAAACTAGTAGTAGTAGTAGTAGTAGAATAGTAGATATGATATATGCATATAATTTTAGGACCAAAGGCAAGAGTAGTCAGCTATTTTCCAGTTGTAAATTTGAAAATCGTCCAGCTGGCTTCGAATTCCCGAAACATAATCATCGGCGGAGATGAGTATGGCCTCCCCATTATGAGGATTAGTACTACAGCTGTAATTGGAGTAGTAGTAGTAGTAGTGACCCTCGGCCTTTGTACTTGACGTGATCTGATCATCACTTTGCCAACCCTCATCATTATCACCATGGAGTCTCATTAGAACAGCCCCCAAAAACAACACAAGCGAAGCCATATGCATATGCGTGCGCTTCCTAGAGCGCTAGCTAGCCTAGATTCAAATCAAGGAGATATTCATTTATACATATTCATATGTATATATGTATTTGATTTTGAATGGTTGACATTATTTTTTGGTTCAAATTCAGTTTGTTAATTTTTGTGAGAGTATATAGTTGGAAATTTAGAGAAGTAGATGCTTCATGCAAAACAATTTTGGTCACAAGAAACATGTATAGTTTGTATGTTAAAGTCATGTATAGCAATGCTACTTATGTATAGTATATCACGCAATTCTTGCCATGTAATTTACTTCTCCAGGGCACTGGAGTTGGCTATCAGCCATTTCATTGTCACTGCATGAGTCAATAAGTTCGTTAAACAACCTTTTTTATATGAGGGAGTGAATCAATTAACAAGATCAGCCACGGAGACCATTTCAATATTGCTTTTGCAAAATTTGTAGATCATGAGTAGTTTATTCAACTTTCAAATTAGACGGCGTACGACATCATGAGTGATAATGGTATTATATTTTCTAATTAATGTGACGCAGGTTTCTACTCTTCTTTTTTTTTTTCCCCAAATAATAACACTATTAGTAATAATTTTTCAAAAAAAAAAAAAAAAATCTAAGAAGGCATTGTCGTGATCCTGTGCGTGCGTGCATACATACAGTACTACTGTACTTGTAGAATGCCCTGAAAAGGTGTGAATAATATTCTCTCATTTATTGAAGTTCACCATCATGATAATGTTGATTATAAGATCACCATGACAGCTACATATATGTATTTGAAACAGACATGCATTAATGTGGGGTTTCAGACTTTTTACCAAGCAATAAATGGATTAACTATTCAAACTCAATTAATTAATATTTACCCAATTATCAGAAGTAAGTTCATGACTAGAATATTTGACATTGCCTAAAGTTGGCATAACCTTGTTTTCGGGTTATTGTCATGATTTTCACACCTAACAAGAGTTATTCAAAATTTGCTGCACCTAACACATTAATAAAAACTCTATGTTTGATAGGACAACCGTGACTTTTATCTTGTTTTCCGTATGGTCTGGTGAGGTTGAATTCGCACAAATAATCCACATTTATCTCTACTTTTAAGTAAGGGTGATCTGCTTTCAAAAAAAAGTAAGGGTGATCTTTAAATGACTTTCCTTATATATACATTGCTATTACTATTTCCAAACAGTGTTTGGTAAAAAACCAAGGTGGAATATCTATATTTTAGAGCATAGCTAAAATGTACTTATAATTCGTCTGCGTCAAGTGGACCTGAAATAGTGATACAAGACTGGACAAACGATCGTGACACTGCACCAATTCAATGATATGGACCTCTTCATAGAGCTGAGTCGTTGGTACAATGTAATTTTCTTAGCTATATTTATATACCTAATTGAACCGATAGCCAAGGGGCCCAACACGTGCCTTGCAGGAGAACAGAAAGTACTACTTAATTGACACAATGTTATTGATGACATGCAATATTAACATAATGAATATGTCATGTTTTTATAAGTTGAATACATCTGAGCTCGAGAAATTATGGAAATATAATGGCCGGCCTAGTGCCCGAGTCTGTTTGAGTATCACCAAATAATTTTTGATCGACTTTATAAGAAAATATACTATAGTATTACAATTAATATTTTCCACCCAGTACATATCATTTCTCGTACATACATACAACTAATTAACCATATTCTAAACTTACAAATACGTACCTTTTCCTTTTCCTACTTAATTAAAACTCTACATTAATACTATAATTACCAACCAACAACCTACGTAAAAAAAAAAAAAAAAGCCTCTGAAACAAAAAATATCGTCCCCAGATTGAGAGGCAATCATGGACTTTTCAACATGTGGCCTATATACAATTACGTAAGTAATTGCTCCTCCCTACGTACAATGCAATTATGAATGATGATTATTAATTTTCATGAAGTACTAGTAGTCCAGGAGTACTTGAAGGTAATATATCCGCATTATTAATCTTGAAAAGATTAAGACGAGAATCTCCAAGGCGGAGAGAGTATGCAGCTTTCTTGTATTGGGCCCAAGTAAAGGGCTTGTATTGATTGGGCTTCTCCGCCGAGACCAACTCAGGAAGTGGAGAGATCCATGCATTTAGTGGTGGTGCCCCAAAGTACACCATTGACATTCTTGGTTTTACTGTGTTCGCTAGTGCTCTATGTCTCACACTCCTAAGCCTCCCATTCGTCAAAGCCTTCAATTTTTCAAAAATATAAAATCATCAATTTTTTTAAATATAATAATTTTTTTAATGGAATTTTAATATTAAAAAAAATTTAGACATTTCTTCATGCATATATATTTCTCACTTTATTTATGGAAAAAGGTAACCTATTTAGAGTTATGATTCAACTTTTTTAATTACGACAATAATAACAAAGATGATGATGAAACATGCGAATTGCTAAACATATAAAAACCACGTTCAACTGATTACCTGTAATGCATCACCAACGAACACATAGAAGTTATTGGGATCCGGAGGAACAGGGACCCACAAGCCATTATCATGCAAAGAGATCTGAAGGCCTGCCACGTCATTGGATCTTAAGATGGTCAAGATCTGAGGGTCAGAATGCTCTCCAAAGCCAACAGGATTACTCGCACCTGTTGGATACTGATGAAGCTGCTTGAAAGATGGGTCCCGCTCCTTAACAGGTGGATAGTGATTGAGCCTGAGGAGTGAATCACTTTGGACGTCTCTGATTAGCCTACTAAAGCTGAACTTATCCGAGATCCATAGACCCTCTCCTACTAGATCAAGAATCTCACAAGTCAATTCCCTTACTGCTTCTATGTAATCATTCACCACACAGCTGAAAAAAAATAATAATAATAAACCATCAATTACTAATAAGTGCCCTTGATAGTAGATACTACTATAAATGTACACATTTATGAAAAGAAATATAACCTTCATTAATTAACTAAAGTTAAACGCTATTACTTTTCTTGTTTCTCCCGAGTTTTATTATATAAAATAAACAGATGCTTTACTTTTCGTGATTTGAATTCGAGGTAATTGATTTCTAGTATAATGTGACATTTTTCATGTCGTACGTCACTGCTTATGAAATATTATCAAAGGTTAATTTTCTAACACAATGGCATGGTCACTTACTAGCTAATTTATCTTCATGCACGGAAAGTGGGAGTCATTCAGTTCAAAATGGGGTCCAATTCTACTTCAGAATATCTATCTACTGTACATAATTAATTTCTCTTTTCATTTTTATTTTTTTTTCCATAACAGTTTATGGGTTTTGACTGTGTCAACTCATGCAAGATCCGAGCGGTCTTGTCGATAACATTAATGTTCCACTTCGCATCACATATTACAATTACTAGATCATATATATAGAATATATCTGACCCCATGCAATAAATGAATCCCACTTTCGTCAGAACATAAAAAGTTAACGATTTGAAAGAGGAATAAAGAGGAAAAAATCTACACAGATATAATTGAATGGAAAAGGCGAAAAAAAAGAAAAAAAAAAAGCGTAATAAATTTTAGTATTTTAACTCTTTTGAGAAGCGTAAGCCCTAAAACCTAAAGGGAATAAGTCTCAAATTATTGAAAGTAAGCATGACATGCATATTGTAACTTATTTACTTATAGTTAGTGGTTGACAATAAAAGGGCAATTAAAGTAGTAGTAGTACTCTTTCTCTCCTCTTCCCCATTATGACTTTTGTGTGTTATTATGTGAAACAAAAGAATTGGCAGGCCATCCGGGGCTAGCTCAAACTCATCTAATAGGGTTGCACGTGTTACTATTTGAACCCCAAATTAGAAACTTATCACTTATCAACTTACCTTTTTCTTCTTTTTCATTTTCATTTACATTTTTTTTCCCTAAAATATGAATGACAATAATTTAGAGCGGTCTAGCTCAATGGCTTTGATAAGGTGGTGGAATTGAACCTCAAAAATAGAAAGAGTGTGCATGAAGGTCAAAAGGTCATGGAGCCCTTGAACAAGTCATGAAAGAGTGCCGTGCAACTAATTCAAAGGTCCACAATTGTTTATATCACGTAGCAGCTTATATCAAATATGAAATGAAAACACTAACACAAATTGAATATTGTTTATTGAATAAAGAACGATGACCGACATAAGGTAGACCATAGAACTTTAGAATCCTCGTCAGTTTATTAAACTACTTTCCTATAGCTACGTTTATTTGTTTATTCTATTTGTATTTCATAAAGGAAAGATGTCATTTTCTAGGATACCAATTAGTATTAAATATAAAATATTAAACAATGATTTCCACCAATTATTTTTCCAAAATTTATTAATCTTTTTCTATATCGGATACCAAGCACTAGCGCTGACGAATCTTTAATTTCCCACCGATTTAAAATACATACAAAATTAATTCCTCCCTTTTTAGATAAAGTCTCATTAATACCCAAGTCTTTTACTTTGTACACCACGTCCAAGTCTTACTATAACGAGCAATATTAAACAACTGAAAAAACCAAAACAAGAAAAAACTAAAAATAATCAAACACGCCACAAAGTACGGATGAACCTATAGTAGTCTACACCATGTGCTAATATTATAACATAAAAAATAATAAAATCAAAGAGTGAACGAGATGAAGAACAAGGGAACACAAATATACTATCACATAGAACTTAATAGTACCTGAATTTTGTTGGGTCATTGGAGATGGATTTGGATCTGTCAGAAATGGCGAGAGGATTAGTATGAAGGAGTAGGTACTCGAGCTCGCCTATGTCGCCATTTGGGCCAATGTTTTTGCTGCCATACCCGAAAGGACTAGCCGGTCCGGCTTGTCTTTTCTCGGCGGCTGGCTTGGCGAAAAAGCAATTCCCTTCCTCTTCCAATCTAGAAATGACTTGTTTGGACACACCATGATTGACCACCTTGAAGATACCATATTCCTCACATGCTCTGACTATCGATTCCGGAAGCACTGACTCGTCGCTTGACATGTCAATGGTCGGAATCCCAACCGCCCTTGTTTTCTTGGTCCGTACTACTGGTGGAACTCCCATTCTGTCAATTGAGAAAGAAAGTGAATAGTATCAACAAGAATGAAGAAAAGAAGAGAACTTGAGTTTGGAGACTTTGGAGTTAGGAGGCAATATTGGACATGGTTATGGCCTAGGCGGTGCTATTATATATATAAGAGACACAAAGTTGGAGAGAGAAAGAAAAAAAGTACAATTATTATTTTTCATGCTAAGGTATAGCGGGAAGAAAGGAGGGGGGGGACCAAAAACAAGAGTATTGCAAGTTTAGGAGACGTGAGACGTGGACCTCGTATGTGGCACAAAGTCACTTCAATAAAAGGACATACCAAAAAAAAAAAAATTTTTTTTCTTCCGTAAAAAAAAAATATATATTTTTCCCAATGAAAAGTGAGAAAAGAAGAGATATTTTTTTTTATAAGTAATTCATATCTCACGCTCTTGTTTTGGCGAGTGGGAGAGAGAGAGAGAGACAAATGCACGAATGGGAACTAGGAAGGTTTGATTTGTTTCGTTAATTGTAAATATATAATATAATATATATAGTTTTTACATTTTGGTCAAACCGAAGAGAAGGTTGAAAGTTGAAAGTTGAAAGCTGAAAGCTGAGAAGCGAGAATTACAGAGAGGGGTTAACTGGTAAGAGAGAGTTAGGGTGGGAGGGGGGGCCAGGCTGGTAGCGGCTGTTTGTCCCCTTTGGATTGGATTTTGTTACCAAAAGCCTTTTTAAAAGCGTGGGCCGTATGATCAAAATATTCGTTCCACCGTTTACCCAATTTCACTTTACGCGTATGTTGACTCTTTCAGCTTTGACTCCACACACGTGCACCCACTCTTTGTCGTTTGTCCCCACCTCGTAATTTTACCCTATTTTATTATAATTACTGTTGTTTATTAGTATTATGTGGTTATCAAATTAAGGAATATAGTTTTATAATCCACTATCACTTGGCAAAGAGTCTACATTACATCCATTGAAGATAATACCGAGTTTATTATTGGTGGGTCAGCCTAATATAGACAACTGACAACTTCTTTTGGTTATGGTTTGAATTATGTACTAATCTATATTAATTTAGAACAAATTTGGGATTAGTTATTCTGACTTTATATGGGTATTACATGTGCTTACTCAAAGAATTTTGCATGGATTGTATTTGTTATTAGAGAGGACTATTTTCTTTTTTGTTTAGTCTCAGCAAGAGAGGGGGAGTTGTTGAGTTCGATCTTGGAGCTTTCATACATGCATAAACAATTCCGTTCATTTATTTATTTGTGTTTCCCTCTATCTTTTTTTTTTTCCCTGTTGAAGGATTCTCTCTATTAAAAGCACAATTAATGGTTGAGTTTTTGAGTCCCCTCAAGTTAGTGCAAATGGCAAACAAGAATTAAGCATAATGCATGGCATAATTAAGTACTAATCAATTGATGTACTTAATTCTTATATAGTAATGTTAAAATATATATATTGTGCCAAGTGATTTTACATGTCCACTGTGACTGTGGTGGTCAAATATCCTGCCAGGAAAAAGAATGGACAAGATAAAAGTACAAAAGAAGACATAAACAAAAGGAGGACCGTATGTATATGAACTGTCAGGTGGCCCAGATTTAAAATGTCATTCCTCCATAATGCAATTGATCCTACTAGCTGCCGGCCAAGGTTTTTAATTATTTTCTTCTTTTTCTTGAATTATTAATTCTTTATTTCCAAGCTTTTGCCGAGATCACATTGATGGCCATATGTCACAAAAATGATAGGATTGCATATTACGTACTCGAATTGTTCTTTTCTTTTTTTAAATTAAAAAAAAAAGAAAAGAAAAAGACATATCATCCAAAGTAATGTTATTCAGTATGGTATGACATTTATTTTATTTCTTTTTAATATTTACTATAGACAAGCAATATTAGGCCTTTGTAGAGATTATTAGCGATTGTGAAACTCACGTATACAAATTCTTTATAGCATTTTTCTTCATAGCAATATTTTTCTTATACTGAACAAAGAACAAGAGATTAAGCTTATGAACAACAATAATCTAAAATTAATTAAATAATCCCAAGGAAGGAGAGATCAGAGAAGGAAATAATTTTTCAAAAGACGTATTGCTGCTTGGCGTGTTTCGGCTCTCCAATCAAATGATTTAATATATTATAGGAGAGGTTATTGTTGTTTGAGTTTCAATATGAGTCACGTCTTTCGTCTTTGAGGATTGGAAATGATATATACGCGCATGATCAGCTTCAATCTTTTCAACAGCCAAAGTACTATAGCTTAGGATAGCTTATAGTTATAGCTAAGCATGCGTGGACTAACAGCGTGCCTAAGGCTACAGGCTACACCAAAGCCAAAACTACAAGCATGACAAGCTTAAATCTTCTAGGGTGTGTAGTATATATGACTGTTTATCCACTGAATTTTAATCAATAATGATTAACGATGTAATATATATATATATATATATATCTCTCTTTGGTTAGACCCTTTTTTTTTGGCCATCTGAAAGGAGCTGTTTGAGCCAATCAGGATCACGATGCCACGCAGCATTTCTTTTAACTAGAATCATCTTGTGAAATTCGAAATTTTTATTTCATTTTTTACAAGGTATTTCATTTTATTATCCTGATATTTTGAACAAACTATATATGCTAATTCTATATTTAATCATTACTTAAATGACTTGATTGAGTACTTTTGTTTTAGTGGTTAATTTGCAGTTTCAGTCACCTGAATTGAAGACAACAGATGTATAAAATATACGAAGGTAAAGTTGCCATTTAATTCCACGGACTACTGTGTGAAAATTGACTGTTCCCTCTTCGCAAATATTGTCCAAACTGTTTGCACGTGCAGATATACCCACATAAATCACAAAACATGAAACCTTTTTGTTATTTAATTCCCTCAAAACTTTCATATCTAATATTAATATAACCGACAACAAAAGTTCCATGTTGGTTTCGCACGCTTTGAAAAATGACAAAGCTTGGTCATAACATATAACAATAGTATAATACATATGATCACTTGGAGTTAATATTAAGGGGATATTAATGTCTTAAAAAAAAAAGTCCAAGATTAGGAAGAGAATCATGATCAGTTTATGATGATCACTTTCTCAAAAAAAAAAAAGGAAAAAAGAAAAAAAGTAAGTAGTGGTAGTGCACATGTGGGGGCAAAGCTGACATAGAGAAATGGTGTAGTGTTTGGTGTTTAGGGGGTTGTGTTTTTCCCCAAAGCCAACAACACGACCCTTAATATCTGGGTGAGGGCCGGCCATAGCCTCAGTATGAAACGTGTAGAGCAGACAAAGCATTAAAGCGATAAATAAAAAAGAAAAATAAAAATCCAATTATTATGATGACATGAGCCTGGACCTGTACCTGTACATGGACCTGGACCTGGACCTGGACCTGAACCAGGAGGCCCTGAGCCAGCCAATACTATTCCCTTTCATATAATTATTGGTCAGAAAGAATAAGCTATACTTTCTACTAATCTTTTCTTCCTCGTTTGCCACGTGTCTCAATTTTAAGCAGCAACTTCAAACCCCCTCATCGCCTATGGATTTCCTCTTGCATCACTTTCTTTATTTTTCTAGCCTTTTTAATTTGCATTTATACGTTAGAGAAATGCTACATATAAATATCATTTGTAGTGAATGGTTATATATCGTCAACAGTGACAAGTATGATAAAGACAACTCTTATTGTATCAAGATTTTGAAATAAATGATTACATTGGATTATTGGTGTACCATTTTCGTTGCTTATATATTTTTCTTTGGGTGTGGATAATGGTGTACGGCCACTTTCTAATATCCTAATCTTTCAATTTTGGATATCTCATTCGTTTATACGTGTCATGTTAAGTTGAGGCTTTTGGCATATGACAGAGATTCCTAGCTAAAATGAAAATGCAAAATTAACAAAAGCAAACGTTCAACATTTGGTGACCTCTAATTTTTTTCGCATGTGACCATTAATGAATTGTACACACTTTCTATATTAAACACTACCGATTTAAGGATAAAAGGAGGGATTGAATTTAAGGAGTTTAATTTTAATTACCGTTTTCTTTTTCTTCTTTTTTGGTTTTTTTTTTTTAAATAGAGGGGAAAAAAAAGAAGAAGAAGAAGAAAAGGACTAATGGTTTGGGTTGGAGGAGATGAGATAAAAGGGGTAAGAAGTGGCTGTCCTAGTGCACGCGGGTGTTGAAAAAGGGATATGTGAATTCTAAAGGCAGTTGACATTTTATCTTTTACATAACACAACTCATGCACAGTCACAACCACAATGATGCCCATAAAAGACTGTGACAACGACACTAAGAACGCCACGATTTAATTCAACTACAGCAAACATAGCTAGCTAGCTGGCTGTAATATATAGCAATAATATTGCACTAGTACACTATATCTTCTGATTTTCTCTTGTACTTTTTTATGACAGGATCATTAATCGCCTCAGTATATTAATGACGCCACAACTTCATTTTATTATTTTCTTTAAAAAATATAATAAATAAATAAAGACTAGGTCAATTTATTGTCCGAAGACCGAAATCGTCATCGATCTACTCATCATTTTGCTTAAATACTCAGTATTTGTGACAATATGTAAACATACAAATTAAAGAATATAGCTCAAAAAAGAGTTATAACTTTTCGAAAAGAAAAATAAGCAACTTGTATGAAAAGGATGCAGCAGGCTTCAAACACCGGCATTAGAAAAATTATTTTTAAAAAATAAAATAACACATCTGATGTATCTACAAATTATCACATGACATATATATATATACATACAATCTAGGTTTTTTTTTTTTAAAAAAAAAAAACTATCCATACGTATTATTTTGCCCAATTAAAATTCATCACGTACGTCTTTTCATGATAAAAGATAAAAAAAAATATTAAATATTAAATTTTTATTTTTATTTATTTTTTTCCAATCATCCAAATTATGGTGGCTATTGGATAATTAATCTAACGGCTAAAAAAACACATATAAAAAGAAAAAAAAATACTTATCGAACTGGAACTATATATATATATATATGCACGCCGACTATAGGCTTGGGGATTTGGGTGGTTCAGCCACCATTTCTAGCTATACCTTGGAGTCTTGCTGTTGTATTTGATCCATTACTTGGTCTCCATCAACTTTGGACGGCAGCTAATATAGTTCGCGTAGTTATTATCGTGCTTGTTATTTTATATATATAGGGACCAATACATAAGCTAAATTTCCTTTTTGTTTTTTAACTTATTTATAGGTATTTTTTTACTCAATTAAAATTCATTTTACACTTCTTTTTATAGTAAAAAAAAGTAGAGAAGAAAAAAATATATCATTAATTAATATATATTTATTATTTGTTATTTTTTTCTAATTATTTAAATCATTATAGTCGTAAGATAGTGATTCAATAACTAAAAATAATACTTGTAATAAGTAAAAAGGAAAAAAAAATACCTACTGAATTGGACCCTATATATATATATTTATCTATATACTATATTACGTAACCACGAAATGTGTTCGGTACCTAAAATGATATAATCTAATTCGTTTTAGTGTAAATCAACTTATTATGTTACAATAAAAGGCCAAGAGAAGCCAGCATGATAATACGTAAGGTCCGCGACTGGTTCTTTCCAATACATGCATCTTTGTATTTTTCGGACCAAGAAAAAAGAATAAAAGGATATTCGGTATATATGTATGTGTATGGTGGATCAAGCAGTTGACAGTTAATTGGAATCATTTTATTAATTAAACACTAAAAAGTGCAAACCCATTCTGAGTTATTTTATAGAGAGTATCAATCACTAATTCATCAACCACATGGATGCCTAACTTATTATTAAAGTCAAAATAGCCTCTCTCTCTCTCTCTCTCTATATATATATATATAGGTATATCCATCAAATGGTACTAATAATTGAAGATTGTGTTATAAGGCATTAATCCTAGCACAAATTCCAAGGGGTTAGCGGACAACGGAGAAGAAGGCCATGTATATATTGCATAAAATCTTAGTTTATTTGATATTTTAATTATGGGGCCAGAATATATAGACAGCATAAACCTCACATATATAAACAAAAATATAAACATTAAAGGTTGATTATTACTTTCGTTTTCGATATGCATAAAGCAGTCTGCATTTAGAACGGATCTTGTGTTGATGACAGAAAGGTTCAGACGAAAAAGCTTATATGTGCTTCCAATATATATTTATTTTGTGTAAAAAACTTTAAAAACGCAACACTAGTAGTGTACAAACAATTCCTTAACATATTATTGCTTTGGATTTATCAGCCTCAGAATTGGACTAGCTTGGGGGGGCAGGCGCCATTTGCAACCTATGCTGTCGCATATAGTACGTTGGGCTGGGTCCCTTTTGGTATGGGCCTCGTACTAGGCCAGCTAAATGTATAACAGTTTAGCCCAACAACAAAAAATGAGATTGGTCCAGAAAGCTGGACGAGGCCCACGCACACGCAAGTTGAATTCCTCACTTCTTGTTTTTTGTTTTTGTTTTTATTTTTTTTTCTTTTTCGATATTCAAGACTGAAGATCTCGTTATATACAAAATCTCTCCACTCTTGTTTCTCTCTTCTTTTTCTTTATTCTTGAAGAGTTTAACAGATACATTCTCTCTCCGGAGATAAGATTTCCCCCNCCCCCACTTCAAAGCGGGTTCATCTATTTTTTTTTTTTTACTTGCTATTTGTCCATCTAGATATAAATATATGGTGGACAGAATAGTGTTAATCGGAGATATAAAGGCCAATAAAAAAAAAAAAAACTAAGAGACTAAATTACTAAACAATGAAACAATAGGGATTAATAATAGAGCAAAATTTCTTCTATTCAAATGAATTCTAACGAGATTTTGGACATAATACTTATAATACCAAAAAGAGAAATATTACATACTTGAATGCAACGAAAAAAAAAAGACTAAGTACTAATATACCAAAATAGTAATACATTGGGAATTAGTAATGCCATTTACCCATATTTTATTGGTGTGGTTATATTTAAATCTTCAGATCCGAAGAGTATGTTACTATTTGTTTCGAGATCTATTTTTTTTTCCCTCTTTTGCTATACATCACAAATACATCATAAATATTAGTGGTCAGTAATTAGAATTAGTAGGAAAATCGGGGTGAGGGTGGAGTTTCGAACCTCACACCTCTTGCTCCTTAAGAGAAGTCCTAGCCACATGACCTGAAGGTCTGTGGTATTTGCTTCGAGAATTTAGTTGTTGTTATTGTTGTTTTTTGTTTTGTTTTGTTTTGTTCTTTTTGTCTTTTAAGTTTATTAATTGATTTCCTTATTCTTATTATAAGAAGTTTTATGTAATCCAATTTATTATTGTCATTTTTATTTGATTTAATGAAATTGTTTCATAGAAAATAAAAATAAAAAATTCTCTGTTATTTTATTGTTTATTTGTTTAGTTTCAAATGGTATGTCTTGAACGATAATTTAAGATAGGTATTGGGTTTTGACAATAATTCACTTATACACTTGTGAGTTTTCCAATAACTATCTCCAAGCCAGGCCATTAATTAGCTAATCAAGTAATCAAAATTTCGACTATCAATAACTAATATGACAACGATAAAAAAATAATAATGTATTTGTAGGTTTAATTTGATTGCTAACTAGATCTATCTATTTTAAAAGTAGAGACTTGAGGATTCAATCTCAACTATAAATTATATAAATAGTAACTGTTTTTCTCACTTATTATTCAATCACATTTAAAGTGGCAACTGGCAATGAATAAAGGCAGCAGCTGCCTACTAGTCCTTATCAACTGAACTGAGAATTAGAGACATTCCATGTGTATTGCTTGCATATAAATGCGAAGAAAAGCGCCGAAAGCGGAACCTGCTTACATATACACATTGACACATTTCTCACATTAACATTAGCACATATGAGAAACAAAGACTTATATCCCAACCATGCCTAAGGACTAAGATTAAAAACAAGCAAAAAGTGGGGTACATAAAATATACGATTGTTTATTTTATTTGTTTATTTTTTGATTACCATAAAGTACGTTGAACCACATATATTCTGCCAAAATTTGGCAACAAATTTATCTTCATGGTTTAAAGAAGAAAAAATCTGGTCTACACAAATCCTTATCAATTTTGGTAGTGTGACGACCTTCTGGCTCTCTAAGCTAGTGGCTAAGGATATGCTATCTTACTAGGATATGGAAATGATAATATACGTGGGCTCCAGATGTGCTAGCTGTAGCTGATCCTGTGCAATGTACAAGTTCATTCAAATAGTTGAAACCGTGGAGAAACATATTTGGAAAGAGTAATACTCGGACACCAATATCTTATACCGATCTTTATTATTTATAACATGTTTGTAGAACTAAAGGTTCCTGACTTGCTTATATAATGAATATTTAGTTCCTGATAGGACACTCAATGTGGGTTGATACCAGCCCAGCCCAGATCCACATTATGTGGGTTTGGACCCGTTACGTATAGTAGGGGCCGGATTAGCTATCAGTCATAGGCTCACATGCCCGATTCGGCTCAGGCCCACATTAAACCCACATTTAATCATTGCATATATAATTTTAAATATATTTCTTAATTAAAATTTTAAAAAATCTTAATTAAATACTTTCATTTATATACTTTTAATGTTATTTATTTACTTATTTTTGTTTATTTTCAATTTATTCAAATTTTAAAAGAATATGAATGAGTTTTAGGCCCATATTTGATATTTTAAAGCACAAAATAACAACGAAATTAGGTCTACATTATGGCTCATATTTGGCCCGCATAGTCACGACCCATTTAGGCCGGCAAAAAATGTGAGATAGACCTGCGGGCCATGCCGAACCCCTTAATAAGAATATAGGACGGACAATCGATATTTTAGGTGAGCCTGATCTAGGTCAGTACAAAGCCTATATGGGCTTATTGGCCCACTTTACATCTCTAATTCTTGAACTAAATAAATGTCTAGAAAAATCTCTAAATTAACCAAGTAGTGATAATAAAATTCTTTTTGGTTAAAATTGATGATTTTAGAAAGAAATAAGAGAAATTCTTAAATCTTAAAATTTTATCTGCACATATGAAAGAAGAGAGTTTATTTATTTATTTTATTTTTAACTGTACATTCATAACTTTTCTTCTTTCCAATTTTTAATATAACAGTTTTTGATAAAAAAAAAAGGATATTATTGTTAGGAATTGGTTAATTTAAATACGTTTTGGATATTTATTTAGTTCAATGACTAAATTATCACTAAATGAAGAATTTAAAGACCATTAGTGCCACAAACCTGTCATAAGATATTCATTACTTATGGATACCATAAGCTCATGTATATGAGAGAAAATTTGATTTTTTATAGTAATTTTTCAAAAAAATTGAAAAATTCCGGATTTTGAAATCTTTTAAAAAATCCAGAATTTTAATTAGAAAAATACTACTTTTAAAAGTATTTAGAAAAATACAAATTTTTATTAACTTAGAGATACATGAGGTAATTTGATTAGTTACTTCAAGTAACTAGATTACTAAGTAACCCGACTAATTACCTTGAGTATTATTGAAAATACCTATTTTGAAGAAAAAGTGATATTTTTCTAAATATTTATTAAAAGTATTATTTTTCTAAAAGAACTTTTAAAAATTAATATTTTTCTAAATCAATCAGGATTTTTCAAAAAACGGCCTATCATGGGTTTTTTCAATTTTTGGTATTTGGGCTTAGAATTTTGTAAGAAGCTCTATATAAAATGTAGACAAACTTTAATGGAAATTTTGTGGGGTATCTAACAATTTTACCAATAAAAACTAAAAAGAATTACGAAAGAATTACGAAAATAAGGAGGTAATTTTTTTTCCAATTCTCGTACTGTTTTTATTAGAAATATATCACTTTTTAAAAATTTTTTAGAACAATACCATTCTTAAAATGGTTACTAGACGGTTATCATTTATAAATACTTTTGGTTATTAGTTACCAGTACTTGAAAACTGGTTATCGATTATTAGTTACTATTTTAAAAATAGTATTTTTCTAAATATTTTTTAAAAATGATATTTTTCAAATAAAAATCATACTGGATCTGAAAACGGAGCCCACCGTATTCTTCTAAATTATTTTTTCTCTACAAATGCCGTACAATGCATAATTATCATAATTTTATGCAATACGCAGCAAGGATTTATCATATTTCAACAAACAATTCAGACCAATAGTCGTTATGGATTTGTTACATTTGTATGGTAATTCAAATATTCATAGTTGCTGACTGATTTTTTAGAGTTGGAAAATGTGCAATATATTGTCTGAGGAGATTACGGTGACTGAACTCAAAATTTACAATAGTTATTAGTCTAATTTTTAAGAGTTGCAAAGCGTACAACAGTCACCATACTGAAGATAGTTCAGAACATAACTCTCAGGTATTCGTATTTCTTATTTCCTGACAACTTTTGGGTGCTGCATTTATCTTTATACTATATTAGCTACATTAGTTTGTAGAATTTTAGTAGTCTGCCTCTGCCCCTTTCAATGTTGCTTACTCCATTCTCAATAGCACATTTCCCCTATTAAAGATGTTATCTATTAAACTCGGATCATGTTTACTAATCTTTAGTGGACCCGAAACAGAATGAAAATTATGAAGTGATTTCTGTTCTCTTCTATTCATATATTCATTCATTAAAGTACACTATTTTGAGGAATCTTTTACATAATTGATTAAATTTTAAAAATGTGATTCATTTTTTTATTCTTTCTCATTCCTCCTTAAACTGATTCTTTTTCTTTTTCTGTTTCCATATTTTTCATTACGGATTAGTAAACATGCCTTAGAACTCTAAATATATACAAAAATTCGGCCATTTTATTCATGCTAAATGCAGATTAACTCGAGTTCGTCTTGTTTATGATTTCTTTTCCTTTTTATCCCTTTTCTTTTTATGCTAAATTTTAACATTTTTCTGTTCTTTTAAGAAAAGTATAATTCATTTAATGTACTAATGTTGCCAACTCTGGTAATCTCCCTTATTAAAGATGGCACTGAGTATTCTTTTTTTTTTGTTTGAAAAAAGATATCATTGAGTATTAAACAGTGGATATATGCACAAACCGTTTTGTTCATGCTAGAAGCAAACTAAACTAACCCAAGTTTGAGTTATTATAGTATGATGGTTGGGCTCACAGTTCAGGTGACTACTCTACCGAGAGAGAAGAAACATCAACTGATTCAGTCGCTTGCATTGCATATACTACACCAGAATTATCAGTAGAAACGTTGTACTAAAAAGTAAAATGCCCAATTAAAAAGGCAGTGGTAAACTATATAATAAAATATATATCACAAGAATACAGTAAAAGATGTCGCGTTTACATTGCAAAAATCACAAGGCTTCTATCTAGCTTTATACGTACAATTAATAAGTGGCAACGAAACGAGTGTTTGATGATAGAACATAAGAGGGGCCTCCCTATCTACCTGCTTTTTCACTAACAATTTACCCAAAGAGAGAGCCATTTGCAATGTAGACTAAATTTGGGCAACCAATTACAAGCCTCAAGCAGCTGACCTTGATTGAAAAAAATCACACAACAGTACGTAGTACTACTACGAACAAAACACACTGCTTTCTTAACAGTAGATATTGTATTACAAGTCTTTGTCAGACAATTTTAGTACCCTTCTTTACATATATATAGATCCAAAATGGTGGGGCGGGTCGTCACGGGTGGGAAAAGAAGAGTGCTAGCTCCATCAGGATCGGGATTTAGAGATAATTAGGATGAAATAATAACTAGCTAGGACCTGATGATCAACGAAGTTCTAATCTTTCGATTAATGAAAAAGCAGGGCTTAATTGGAGTGTGTCGAATCACAATCATTGGATAGCTCAGGAGGGATACATAGAGAAGGAGCGTGAGGCGGGTTCGAGAGGAGAATGGTGATTGGTTACAAATTAAGAAGTACGTTGTCATAGCTAGTTCAACATGAACACAAAGAAATGCAAAGAGAAGTTGGAGGTGGGGTCTTACAAGGTCAAGAAAATTGGGTCTTACAACATTAGACACATGTGATGAGGAGATTAAGAGATATGTAGATCATATGAGATGATTGAATAGTAGTATATATTATAAAAAAGCTCAGACAGGATAGGGCCGAAATAAGGTGGAGTAGAGGCCTTTACTACTACTAGCTCTAAAGCTTTTCAAGATATTCATGATCCTTATAGATATGGATTTCTCTTTTGTGGAAGATTCTAATATTCGCCTCAGAGTTAACCATGGTTGCATCACTTTATATGCTGTCAATAAGATGGCCTGTAATTGACACATGAATAAGGTAAGATTCAACCAAAGTTTAAATTTGGAGCCTTAGCTAGTCAAGCAGATCATGATCACAGAATGTATACTCTGTTCAAGACCTGATTTATGGCATTTAATGAGTCACATAATTAGTACTCTTGGAAAAATATATGAGGAACTCTTAGTGTCATACCTTTGAGTGAACAACTTTCTCTTCCTTGGCTACGTGAGGAATTCTTTAAGATTACATGATTGTTGTTATTTTACTTTGGAGAGAGAGAGAGAGAGAGAGAGAGAGAGAGAGAGAGGGGGGTTTAGCATTCACTAACTACGAAGGCCTACTTGAAGGGAAGAAAAATAGTGTGTTGTGAGGAAAGAAATGGCGTCACCCGAAAGCACAATAGAAAAATGCGCTGTCGTTTTTCTTATGTACTTGAATTTGGTTGTCGTTTTTAAGAAAAGCAACCGGTAACCTGTTAATAAGGTTTTGTTTTGCCAATAAAAATGAAACCCAAGACACAAAGGCTCTCGTTTGTTTCGACCATTCCATTAGAATGAAAAATCTATTTGAATGTGTGTTTGTTTTAACAATTCTAATTTTTCTATTCAAATGGTTTTTTAGAATGTGTGTTTGTTTCAACAATTCAGTTTTTCTATTCAAATGGTTCATCAGTCACATCAACTATTAGAATGAATAATTTGTGTCTTGGATGAGAATAGATGAGAGGAAGTGTTTTTAAATGGTCCATTCCAATGCTCTCATTCTAATTACAACACATTCCAATGTTTTTCCATTCAAATGTCTCTCATTCCAATCATAATTTATTCTATAATTTGTATTTAAATACACTCATTCTAATAAGTGAACCAAATGGTACCAAAACTAGTCCCGTCTCCATGTGAACCGGGCGAACCGGTATTGGGTTAAGAAGAGCGCAACGTTAGTTAAGTTACCCGCGGGTGACAGAAGTAGAGTACACACCTCAGTGTTCCGCTCAAAAACTTTGGCGCTCGGAGAGCCCTAATTCACCAAATCGAGTCCCACTTCGTCAGTAATCGAATCGAATTGAAATCGAGATTCAGAGTCAATCCAAGTGTTTCGAATCTGAATTGGAGCTTCAAAATCCTAATTCGTGTAGATGCGCAGCGAATTCGAATTCTTCGTCAACACAAAGTAGAGAAAAGCAAACCCTAATTTTTGGGGGGCAATCGCAATGGACGCTAAGGACATTCTGGGCTTGCCCAAAAACGCACTTCCTGTAACGCAAGAGAAGAAATCTAGGCCTCAGAAAGACTCCCAAAGAAAACCCGATGGCATTTCACGAGAGGTTGCTTCCTTTATCTTTGCTTGAAATTTTGTGTTTTGGGGTTTTCCTAGTATTGCTTAAGCTTAAATTTTGCTTAATATTGATTGTGCTTTTTTTTTTTTTTTTGGTTTTTCAATCGAAATTTACGTTTGTGGGCTGGATTTAGCCAATTGAACTGATATTGCTTGTGGGACAATGTTGAATATTTAGGTTTATGCGCTCACAGGTGGTGTACCACCTCTTATGCCGTCCATCGATTCGAAAAAAAGACCCCCAGCGGATGAAAAGGTTGCTTCTTCTTCATTGGTTTACTATCTTGCTTGTTTTTCCAGTTTGGTTTGTGTGTACCTTTTTTTTTCCCCCACCAAAAAAAATGTTCTGCTGTGACTTGATCAACCGAGAGTTTTTTTAACTTTGTGATTTGTGTCATGTTAATATTATTTCTATAATTGTTAATATTCCATTTCCAGATTACTTGGCAGTGGCTTCCTTTTACAAGTTCTGCTCGGAAAGATAATTTGCAGCTGTACCACTGGGTAAGCTTTTCCTTGCTCTGGATGATTGTTGCTTAACTAAGATATATTGAAAATATACATTTTGTCACTTTTCATTCACGTGTAATTTATATATCGTTTTGGCTGGGACCTTTAATCCACAGGTCAGAGTTGTTAATGGTGTACCACCAACAGGTGACTACTCCTTTGCTAAGTATAACAAGGTATAACAGATATCATCTTATCTTTGTTGTATCCTAATATGAGAAAATATATACATATATATATATATATATATATATATATATATATATACAGCTCGAGTTTTCTGCCCCTCTCATCATATCTTTGTTGTATCCTAATCTGAGAAAATATATATATATATATATATTCACCTCGAGTTTTCTGCCCCTCTTTTCTTTTCTTTTTCATATTTCTTATGGATCTTGTGTTTCAATTGGTCATTGTGTGATTGAATATTTTAGTGTATCTGATGTTATGCAGTCCGTTGATATTGTCCAATACACAGATGAGGAGTATGATAAACACTTGGCTGATCCTGTAGGTATCAGATCAGGATTCAATCTATATAATCGACTTTTTTTTTTAGCCTTTGCTTATCGAATACCTTTTTTACTCTCTTCATATAATATCTTCATTAGACATGGACCAGGGAAGAGACAGATCAATTGTTTGACTTGTGCAAACAGTTTGATCTCCGATTCATTGTAATAGCTGATAGGTTCCCATCATCTCGAACAGTGGAGGAGTTGAAGGACCGATATTACAATGGTATGTCATCGTTCCCTTTGCTTGATTCTTATTTGTCCTCAATTGTTAATTCACTTTTTCTTGTCATTCGCATAGAGCTGATTTCTTCACATGATCCTGTCCTTATGATTGTTGTCATTCCACAATTGTTTGCAGTATCCCGAGCTATATTAATTGCTAGAGCTCCATCTCCTGGGGATGTTTCAGGGCACCCTATTGTTAAGGTTTGAGAACTGTATACACTAATATTTACTTGATCATTTAGTCGTATTATACAAATGTTCTGATTTTGTTTCTTGCCTCCTGGATTTAGGAACCTTACAACGTCTCACAAGAGAGAGAACGCAAGCGGGCACTGTCAATGGTACTCTCTCAGACAAAACAGCAAGAACGAAAGGATTTTGAGGTCTAAGTTTATTTATGTTTTTGATAATTCATGAGGACTATGGTCCTTTGGCAATTGACAATTGAGCTATCAAGTGAAGTCATGTCATCTATTCTTCATTTTCACACAGGTTCTTGCGGAAGCCAAAAAAATAACCGAGTCTCGATTGGCTGCAAAGGTAGGTCCAGAATTATTGTATAGTTCACGAAATAAGTAATTGTTAATTTTGCATGTGCTTTTTCTGCACGTTTATTCATTTGTTTTATCTTGTTAGGGTGCTGAAGAGTCAGAGTTGCCTGTTGCATCAAATGCTGGTCCAGAAACTGAGAGGACGAATGTTCCTGGTGATAACGTATCACCTTCTCCCAATCTTCAGCTTCCATCTGAAGAAGCTGCGCCTTCAACGTTGATTACAGACAATGCTGCAACTGTAGCTTCTCTACGCATGGTATGTCTAATGGCGGTTTGCTGCTTGTGATATGTCTCCCTCTGTGATCTAGACAGCCTTTTGTTCTTTTCTTCACGGAGCCATAGATGTTTTTCGTAGAAGTTTCATTCATATTGCACGTCAGATTATACCTTGACTTATTTAGAAACTTTACAGCTTCGGGTGTATCTGAGGACATATGCACTTGATCAAATGATACAAGCTGCGAGTGCATCTGCTGGACTTCGGACTATCAAGAGAGTTGAGCAAATTTTACAAGAGCTTGGGGTTTGTTTCCTTCAAACTATTCCTTACATATCATATGTACTTGTTCTTCTCGTCACTTGATGCAATTATGCATGGGTGTACAGCGAGAGCTGTATAGTGAAGTTTCTCTCTGACTTATTTTGCAGTTTATAATTCCTCTGTGGTGCTTAACTTGAAATTTTAATTTATGAGTGCAAAACCCTTTCAAGTTTATTTGTTATCCTGTTTCTGCCATGCCCTTCATAGGTTTAAAGTAACAGAGTGCTTCTAAACTGAGACCAATCAGGCTTCTTGGTGCTTGGTTTTATCAAAATACTGTTCTTGTTAACTGCACAGTGGTTATTTCCTTAAGAAAAATGAATTTTCTGATTGTCTGTACATATTATTTCTCAAAACTGACTAAAAAAATGGTGTCATAACCTTCACAGGTTAATTTAAAACCAAGGGTCCCGACCAAAGCTGTTTGTGCAGAGCATCTTGAATTAAGGAAAGAAATTCTGACTCTACTCAATCTTCAGAAACAGGTTTTGCATATTTTAGATATTACTTTCCTTGATGCTGCTTGGGGCTGAGTGGTTAAATAGGTCATTGACTATAATCTTTCTCTTAATTGTTGGTTTCTTTACCTTTTTGGTATCAGTTGCAATATAAGGAGGCAGAGGGTTCATCATTTCGCGATAATCCTTACGAAACACCCGGCACACCTAAGGTCAACTTCCTCATTCGTGCCGCAGGTGTTTTGGTATATTTGATTTCTATTTTTCCCTCTACTAACACTGTTCATACTATGGTGTGGATCAGGATCGGATGTTTATTCCCGACTCTATGAGTTTTGGAGGTAACGTATGAAGGACTAAAGAATATTCTATAAAGCCTTGCAGTATTCGTTTAGTTGCTTGCTTGTTTGGGGGTTTTCCTGTTTGTTTCTGGGATGAGTTAGTGTTTGTAGAGTTACTAATATTCATAACTTGTATGAATGTCAGCAGAAAGGGTTGGTAAGAGAGACCAGAAACGCAAGGTACGTATACATTTCCTTTGAACTTTTACTTTTTGTTTTTCGTTGCACCAGTGCGTCCATTAATATACTTTCGAGCCTCTCCAGACACCTGGAAGAGTATCAGAAGCACCGGCATCACCTGCCCAGTCTAATAAAAGGCCTAGGAAGCTCAAGGCATCAGATCTATAGGTCAAGAGGTGAGAAGGCAAGATTAACTTACCACGAGTGCCTGAAGTTGATGGCTCTTTTTCCCTTTTTGCCCTTTACTTTTTTCCCTTCTAAAAGTAATTGGTCATGCAGGTTTGTTGAACCCTTTTGAGGAACTTGACCGAGAAGCAAAAGTTCTGAATGACTAATTGTTCTAACAGCAGCTAAGGATGTGCAAAGGATAGATCCCAAAATTGGCGCCTGCTTTTAGGAATATTAACTATTTGTCATCATTAATCCAATCAAATTGAACTAGAATGATGCGTATTGGAAATATCGCAAACAATGAAATGATGAATTTATGAAATTTTTTAGCTTTTTAGCCTTGGGAAAAAAGAGAAAAGATAAATGTTTTGGGCAGCATATGAACAGAAGTTGGAGTAAGCCAAGGAAGTAGAATTAGGCAAGGTTTTGCTATTTCTTATTTCCCTACAACTTTTTGGGGTGGGTACTGATGGCATGTTCTCATGCAGTCATGCTGTATTATCTTTGTACTATATTAGCTACATTAGTTTGTAGAATTTAATTATTCTGCTCCTTTTGGGTGCTGCCAACTCTCCATTCTCAATATAAATTTCCCCTATTAAAGATGTCATGTATTAAAGTGTAGTATATGCACAAATACACCAATAAGAGTATTGTATATCTTGGCTAGCTATAAATACCTTGAACACACATATATGATCAACAAAATCAACATATAAATAATTACGTATAGGATTGTTGGCAGCAATGCCTCCGTCAGCAAGAGAGAACTCATTAGCATCAGCTGTGAATTTACTAGAAGGGAAGTACGAAGGTGCTGCTGATGTACTGATGACCACGTTTTCCAATCGTACATCTGTCTTTTTGGCCTATATAATATAACGCTACATTTACAAATATTATACATAAAACTACATACAAGCTGATGAAGATGCATTATGTATACCTGATGAGGATGATATTTGCCGACAAATCAAGTACCGTTTAAACTTAAGTAGTTTTGCATTTTTTAATCGTTTTTGTTGGTTTGATGTGTTTTTATGTGGTTTGTAGTTTTTGTGAATAAATGAGAATCAAAATAAATTTGTGCCAAAAAATGGGTATTTCAAACCATTTGGATTTAAGTCGACCGCGAGACAAGCCAGAGCAAAAGGGCACAAAACGGAGCAAAAATGTCGAAACAGAGCATCTGAGCAGCAAGTAGGGCTGCCGTACTCCGTACTCCTCCCTTGCTGCTTGTAAATTTTTCCATTTTTAATAACCTTAGATGGCCCGAATCGTTCCTTGCTCATGATCCAATGGTAGAGACTTATTCATCCTTAAGTATACTTGAATTTGACTGAGAATGAAGCTTACAAGGAGGATGAAGGCACAAATTTCAGGTGTGGAGAGTTGGAGAGAAAAACATACAAATTTCTAGAGAGAGAAAGCTTGGAATTAGATATTCTTGAAGAAGATTTGGAAGAATTTCTTTAAGATTTGAAGACTTGAAATTCATCTCCATAAGAGTTTTTCTTTTCCTTTCTCTCACCTTAATCTCTTAAAAATTTATATTGATCAGCTTGTTGTATGAACATGCTTGGATTTATGAATTTTTTATTGAGATTAGTATTGGATTATGATATGATTGTTTATATTTGATAGCTAGGATATTATATATCCTTTTTAATACTTTGTATTGATTATTTTGATAATTATTGGTTTTATTTCCATTCTCAGTTCATTTATTCTTCTCCTCACTTATTGTTTCCAATTTATTTAGCCAATGAATTAGTTGATTTTAGGTCGTAATTTTGATGCTCAGGAGAGATTAATTTTATAATCCAAAATTTTGAGATATAGTTTAGGTTGTTGTGAGACCAAGAAGAGATCAACACTTAGACAATCCTTTGATAGTTTTAGGTTGTTTGGGTTATTGTGAGACTGGGGGGTGAGCAATACTTTAACTTTCATTTGAGGGCTTAAACTTAATGAACACTTGATTGATTGGATTAGATAGGGATATCAACTTAGATTAGTTAGGTGTATTATTTCATTTGACGCTCAGGAGAAGTAATGAGGTTAGATTAGGTCCCTCGATTAGTGAGCTGAGTAGAATTAAGCAAATAATTACTTAATTTGACGAACTTAGTAGTAATTAGGTATAATCAATTCCTATTACATTTGTACATAATTTTATCCATATTTCATTTATGCTTTATTCTTTTTATCGTTATTTTTATTAGTTTATTTTTATATTCATTTAGTTTTTATACTTAAATAAAGTCGGGTTGCGATAATTCTAATACTTAACGATATCTTATCACTCAATTTCTATGGATCGACCCTTCTTACCACTATATTAGCTAGTTTTGATTTTCATTAGAACATGCTAAGTTAGTTAAAATGAATAGGAATTTATAAATTGTAAATTTAATTTTGAGCATTTATTTATGACGACTGAACGTTCCATTACCAATACTATTCATAATTATAACTAGTAAATCGTAATTAATTAAGTGGGTACGTACATGTTGAGTAGAGAAGATGTGTGGACACAAGTTTCGCATATCTAAAGCAGGGATGACAATATTAGTAAGTATGTCAGTCAAGAGTGTGTCACCAACTATTTGTTTAATCTTTCACTGAAGGTGACAACCATCATTCTATGGTGCTTTTTAGCCAGTTTTGTGATACATCAAACTCCCGCGCTTTTTACATTCGACGCAATGTACTTTCGGAAGCAACATTGATTTAGTTTTCTTCCTCTCAAGTGCTTCACGAGCCCGTCGTTTGGCCACTTTAGCCTTGAATTAGAATATTTTTGGACCTTAATTCCTCGAAATAAAATTTCTTGATATCTTGAGCGGGAATGGCCCGACCATTTTGAGATGGTGTAGTAAGCGTGGCCGTCACGATCCCTCCTGTACGTGCTTGTCCCTTGCTATCACGTGGAAGTAGTCTGCAATTCTTGCTTTGAGGACCATCAAGTTTCTGCTTTGTACATTATAGATCATATTGCACCCCCCATTGATTAATTATGCACGTATCTATATGTACATTTCATAGAGCAAGTAATTAAGTAGATATATATATATATAGAGAGAGATATATATAAAAGATTGAGTGGCAATCTTCTTGCATAGTACCACTAAATAGTCTAAATTGTTTATTTATAGTACTGTAACGTATACTTGCATTTTTTTGTTAAGAGCAAGTCTTAATGTGAATACTTAATTATACCATATTTACATATAGTATATAATCTGTGTACACATATAAGTTTCCTGAAGTTCATTTTCGAGGAAAGCAATAATAGTTACCGGAATAATACCGGAATCCCGCCCCCATCAATGCTAAGTAAATTGTCATTATTTTACTATTGGTATTAATAACAGGTGATCTGGAGATCTGCGTTTGATATGAATCCGTGATGATCAGAAATTAAAGTTATTGGAAGATATATGTAGCAAAGTTATTTTTCTCAAGAAGATGATTACTGATAAGTTTCGAAATATTGGTAGCTAGCTAGGAGTGGAGAATAATTAGGTGGATATGGCAAGCTCTATTTTGTAGAGCAGAAAAGCGGCTTGATTTATTCTTTGTTTATAATGGAAGAAGATACTTTATTTTGGCACCTTTGGCTTAGGAATCGCTACCTTAGTTCTTCGGCTTTATATTCCTAGTTTAGTCCCTTCCACGGCCTTTTCTCTTCCTTAACAGTTGAGAAAGCATATGTGATGTGGATAAAATGAGAAAAGAAAGAGAATCGGTAGAAAAGCAAGCGTCAATGTCAATAGAATTAAGGCATAAACATGTGAATAGATAGAAGAGCAATAGAAAATTAAAATAAGTACTCAAGAGAAAAGAGAATCAAAGGAGAGAAACTTGACAACTTAATTAATTCATTTACTCATAATCTAAAAATAATTATATATATAGTTAAACTTATTTATATAGGCAATTAGATACATCTAAAAAAGTAAACAAATTCTAGAAATTAATAAAAATAAGAAATTTAAAACTAATTACTCAAAATTAAAATATTCCTAATAATTAATTAAAATCCTAAATGATAATATTAATAATAATATTCCTATAATAATCCTTTCCTATTCATCATCAACCCGATCATGTGTGCCGCATTTGGACGTGCGGCTTTTTTTTTATATATATATATATTTTTAACAGTTTGTTAGTTGTAATGGACGTATAATATTTCAAAGATAATATTAATGAATCCAGGCAAGATTTGATAATTAATTTAATATCCGATCAAAAACTTAATCCTCCTTTTGGATTCTGGATTTTGGCCAAAAAAAAAAAAAAAAGACTTCCTTGAGGGGAAAAAGCCAGGATGAGAAAGGAGGAAAACGTACGTTTCTAAGAAAATATATATATTTTTTCCGACTTATAGAAAACAAGCTCCAAATATAGCCTAAGTTGTTTTAAGAAGAAACTAGCTAGCTGAAATTGCTCGGTTGAAAATATGAAAGGGAAAAAACAAATGGAGGAACATTACTTGATCAGTTGAAGACTGAAGTCATAATACTAAGAGTCATCCTCTGTTGGATCCTAACTGGAGGTCAGTGTGGTGGAACCACATCTGTTAATTGTTGGTTTGAGAAACTTTGACACCACATCCACATAAATATCTATCATCTTTGTCTTGTGAACTGATCAACAAAAGACATCTACTCTCTCCACGCCTCCACGCTAAAGTACCTTTTTGTGGTCGATAGATTGATCAGCGGAAGAAGCCTACGTACTAGCTAGTGACAAAACCAAATTTACTTACAATACAAAACAATTTTAGTTAGTCTTTGACTTTCAGAATGTGAGAGTTTAAATCATGCATTCCCTCCTTGCGTTAAAATCCGTTTGCTTTCTTTACACTTCGCCCAACAATGCCGAGAAATTTTTTTAATTTTACATGCAAAGAAATAGGAGTGGTGGTGGTGTATATATTTAACTTTTTCATGGTATGATCCTTCTCATGTGTGACATGTAGCAAAAGTTTTGGTACCTGGGCTATTGAAAAAAACCAGAAATTCGGAATCTAAAATTGAAGAGATAAAATAGAAGTTAAGAGAAATGGAGAAGAATTCGGAGGATGACATTAATTAAGTTGAGGATAACATGAGAACAATTAGTCCTTTTTGAGAGTGTTAATTAATATTCACTTTATTTATGGTGAGACTATAACAAAAATCTTGATATGTGGTATTTCAAAATCCCATTATTATATAATTTTAGTGACATTTATGGAGTTTATGACATTTGAAAAATACTAATAAAAATAAACTGTAGTGACCTTTTCAAGCAAATACCACCAAAACAATATTGTAGTGACATTTTTCAGTAAATGTCATGAAATAAAATCTCACTAATCCGTATTTTTCTTGTAGTGTGATGTACTTATTTTTTGTAATGCTGTTAACAAAATAGAATTTTGGTGTGTGAGCTAAGATCGATTATACCATGGAAAGAAGATTATGGCTGAAGTAGTTTTGCTTTTTTTTTTTTTTAATGTTGTTCTCTATCTGCGTTCAATATTATGTGAATATTTGCCGAAATATTCACAAGAGAGAAAAGGAGAGCCAGAATTTCCCAAGAGATCATGGTTGTATTCACAAATTCATAGCAACTTTTATTCAGAATGCTGTTAATGATGACATTCTCTTATTCAACAAACATATGACATTCTCTTATTCAACAAACATTAATATAGTATTATTAGAATATCATGTTACATACGTACTCAAGCTTTTTACATCCCAGAAGGTCATTAGTTACAAAGAGCGATAGAGCAAAATCTGAAATTGTCGCCAATGGTCTTGGAAGAATAACTAATAAGGGTAGTTACGTACGCTTACGATCCTTAATTTCTTGAGACAATCTCTTAGCAAAACTGCAATATTCAGATAATAATAATAGGTCACCAATTCAATAGGTATTTTTTTTTTTAAACTTATAGATGGATATTTTTTTAGCCGTTATATCATTACCTAACGGCTATAATGACGTGCATCATTACAATACAAGAAAACAAATCTGTAGTCACGAGATCTATAGCGACGACATCATATCGTCGTTATAAGGTCCTCTATAGTGACGACATTTTTATGTCGTCGTTATAGTTGTGATGGGTAGCACCATATCTCATACAAAAAATTATACTATACACTCTATAACGAGAACAAATATCGTCGTTATAGGATTTATAGTAAATTTTAATTTTTTTTAAAGGTAAAAAGAATAAAAAAATAAAAAAATTAATATATTTAACCTATAGCGACGAGACATTTGTCGTCGCTATAACTTTTATTTAATAAATTTTAATTTTTTTTAAAATGAAAAAAATAAAAAAATAATTAATTTAATATATTTAACCTATAGCGATGACAATTGTCGTCGTTATAGGTTTTAAATAAAATTTTAAGTAGTAACGTTTACCGCTCTAAATTTAAAAAATTTAAAAAATTATTTTATTTTACCTATAGTGACAGGACAACTTTTTTCGTCGCTATAGGTTTCAAATAAAATTTTGAGCGATAATGTTTACCGCGCTCAATTTTGAAATTTGAATAAAACGATGTCATTCGGGTTATAGCAGCGATTTCAGTATCTATGTGTCATCGCTATAGATGCTGTATAATAAAAACTCAAATATTTTTCTTCTTTGTCTTTCTTCATTCACTCACTCTCTCCAAACCCAATTCTCTCTCATCCTTTTTCTCCAATTTTCACTCTCTCTCTCACTCCTTTTCATTTCTCATTGTTATATATTCATATATATATATATATATATATATATATATATATGCATATCTAGTTTTTTTTCTTTTACGTATTTATGTAAATATTTTGTTATAAATACTAATTTTTTCTTTGATTAATTGTTACTTTGGTTTGTGCTATTTTAGATTTCAAGTTTTTTCTTCATTAGAGAGGTAAGTTTCCCCAAATTCTAATGTAGTTTAATTGATTTTTTAAATATATGAATTAATTAATGTTTTAGGTATTTATATGAATATGTGGATTTATGTTATAATTTTGTGGAGCATTTATTAGATTTGAAGTTGAATATGTTTTTTGTGAAATATATATTTTGGTTTATGAAATTTATTAATAGTTTGATTTTAGAGTATAGAATATATTTGTTTAAGAGTGTTAATTTTAATTTTTTTACTTTGGTTTTGAGGTTAATTTTTTTTTTTATAGGTTTTTCGGATTGATTTTAATTCTTATGTGTATAACTTTATTGTTTATCTTTTAAAAGAAATGATTTAAGAATTAGTTTAGATTAATTAAAGTAATTGTAATTTTTTTTTTTAAATCTGTGACATCTATAACAACGACATTTGTCGTGGCTATAGGTATTAATTTATATATATATTTTTTAAAAATTATGTCTATAGTGACGACAAAGGGGTCTATATTGATAGACCTATAGCGACGACTATATTATGACGACTTTGTCGCCGCTATAGGTCTATAGGGGCGACAATATGATCCATAGCGATGACAAAAGTTGTCGTTATAGATCCTTTTTCTTGTAGTGCTCTTTCTCTTTCTCTTTCTATTTTTTTTCATGAAAAGATATGCAATGAATTTTAGTAAGCCAAAATGATGCCTTTCTATTGGTAGAAAAAAAAATGTACCGACGGATTGATACCCATAATAATAATAATAATAATAATAATCCAATAGAAAGATTATTATTATTATCTAGTAATTTTATCGATCATCATATATATAATTGAAAAAACAAACTAATGATTTTTTTTGAGCGAACCAAACCACCAGAAAAAAAATCTAATGAAAAATGCCCTTTATATTAAGCCATAATAATATGAGTCTTAAACTTGATGAAATTAGTATATAATATTCTTGTTACCAGATGAGAGCGTTTCGATTTTCGGTCACATTTTGATCTCCAATCCTTGCAAGCCTGCTGAGGTTTTCTGGCTTTGCATCATCTATGCTCATCTCATGGACTTCCATTTGATCATCCTAAATTTTTATATATTATTTAGGTCAAATAATTCTAATTAATTTGCTTCCAATCCTTCAATTACAAATATATTTTTGATATAGTTTCATTTGTTAAATTTGAAGGCAAACAACATCACTAGTACTCTCTCTCTCTCTCTCTATATATATATTTGTAAATACCTGAATTCTCAGATAGTTTATTTGGTTGTCATCATATTGGTGATCTTTATAATAATCAGAATTGCTTTTTGAGTTTCCCAGAATAAAGGAGGTGTATAGGTCTACCATGTCATCGGATGCCCTAAAGAGGACATCAAACAAAGGTGGCAGTCCTTTTCCTAATTTCAGCAACCAATCAAAAAACCCTCCGTTCTCAACAACATGACGTCCCTTCTGCTTTTCTATTGATCCGGTTCCAAGGGAGAGAATAAGGAAGTTGCGGTACTCAGTCATGTTACTAGTAGCAATATTTTTCTTCTGTAAAATCTTTGCTGCTTCACGTATTCCAAGTAGTGTCTAAAATGCCACGAATAATATTAATTCTTATGTCCATAAGAATTTTTTTTTTCTTTTTATAAAATGAATATCATGGCTAGCCTAGCTACCGTATATATATATATGTATGTTATGTATTGTGTATATAGTTATAGAATAGTTGAACAATAATATCATACATAAAATATTCTTTTTAATAATTAATAATAAGCACTGAAGCTATTGAAAAAATAGGCTACGTACGTACAGGATTGTTGGCAGCAAGTCCTCCATCAACAAAGTGGAGCTGATTACCATCGGCTATGAATTTACTGGAAGGAAAGTACAAAGGCGCTGCTGATGTACTAATGACCACGTTTTCCAATCGTACATCTGACTTAGTCTCTCTGGCCTACACAATAAAATACTCTAACTACAAGATCATGGAGTCAAGATTAATATATATATGGTTGCCTGTAGGTATTTTTTTTTTATTAGGTATTTTTTTTTCGCCGTTGGATGATCCAACGACTATAATAATATGCATGAAAAGACGTGCATCATTAATGCTATTTTTCGCTCTTACTTTTTAATATAAAAAATGTAAATTTTTTTTTCATTAGCCAAATTGATACTTATGCATAGATATAAAAAAAAAAAATACCTACTGAATTAGTGCTATATGTATGCATGATATTCATGAGTATATATGCTTTAGTACCTAATCTATATATATATATATATAGTACCTACCTGTTGAGTAGAGAAGACGTGTGGACACAAGTTTTGCATATCATAAGCAGGAATGACAACATTTGTGAGCGTGTTAGCCAAGAGTGTGTCCCCAGCTATTTCTTTAATCTTTTGATGAAGGTGACAGCCATCATACTTTGGTGCTAATAATCTTACCAAGCACCAAATTGCCGCCTTTTTAACATGCGACACAACGTACTTTTGAAAGAAACCTTGATTTGGATCTCTTCCTGATCTCCAGTAGGCTTCAGCTTCTTGTTTGGCTACTTTAGCCTCGGATGAGAATATTTTTGGACCTTCCTCGAAATAAAATTTCTTGATATCTTGAGCGGGAACGGCCTTACCATTTTGATCATATGGTGTAGTAAGCATGGCCGTCACGATCCCTCCTGTGCTTGTCCCTGCTATCACGTCGAAGTAGTCTGCAATTCTTGCTTGAGGACCATCGAGTTTCTGCTTGTTGTAACATTAGAGAATCCACTGATTGATTAATTATAGATATATGTACATGTATATATCCATATTTCACAGAGCAATAGTGCATATACATAACTAAGTGCCTATCTTTTTGGATATATATATCGTACCATTAATTCTAAATTAGGTACTGTTTATTTAGTACTATAACTTATTTACATTATTTTTCTTCAAGTTAATCTTCCTACTAACTCTAGGCCTAATTGATATGTACACTACATAACTTACCTGAAGCTCTTTTTCTAGGAAGTCGAGAATAGTTGCTGGGATAATACCCCGAATCCCGCCTCCATCAATGCTAAGTATAGTCATTCTTTTACTATTAGTAACAGAAGATTTGGGGATATGTCTTTGATATGAATCCATGATGATCAAGAAGTTAATTATTGGAAGATATATATGTAGCAAAGTTAATTTCTCTCAAGACCTTCAAAGTTAAGTTTGGAACAAATAATTGGTAGGAGAGCAGTGGAGAAGAGTTAGGTGATATGGCAAGTTCTATTTATAGAGTAGGCAAAGGGGCTTGACTTATTCTTTGTTTAATGGAAGAAGATGATTTCGGTATTATCTTTGACTAAGGAATCCCTACATTTTTTCTTTTTTCTTTTTTTGGCTGAAGAAGGAATCGCTACCTTAGTTCATTGGCTTCATATTCTTAGTTCATTATGATAAGGATTCAGATTCATCCCTCTCAAATAAAGGAAATATCTCTTCGGCTTGAATATATTTGTGATCATTATCTTTTGGTTTGCGGTTTGTACTATCTCTCTCTATATATGAATAGTTAATATCAATAAACAATACGCATTATTCCATATTACCTTCAGTTTCTATACGTTGGTCCTCCCACCGCCTTTTCTCTTCCTTTAACAGTTGGGAAAGCACCTGTGCATGTGTGCCACATTTACTGCATGAATAATGCTATAGGACACCAGTGGTGCCAGCACTACAGTGATGTGTCAGTCTGTCACTGGCTAATCATAATTATAATTTAAGTGGGGTCTATGTGGGACCCAGTTTATTAATTAAATCATCCAGTGACAAACAGACATGTCACTGTGGTGCTGGGCATCACTGGTGCCCCATAGCATTACTCTTAGTGCATATTATCACTTTTTGGGATAACGGTCAAAAATACTTTTGATTTTTCACTTTTCTGCACAAATTAATTAACTTTCAGATTTCACAACTTAATACTATAGTATTTAAAATCCTTGCAAATATGCACTTGTGATGCAATTGACCGATTTTAATAGTAAAAAGATGTAGTATCCCGGCACTAATTTAATAAAAATGTATTAAACACCAATATAATTTTTGAATGAAAGGTTTAAAAAAATTAATTTTACACCTAATACTCCTCATTCCATTTATATTCCTTATATCTTTTAAATGAAATCTTCAAAATATAATTAAAGAAAAATCTGATAATATGTTACTGGTCAAACATTTTAATAAGTTAATGAGAATACTTTCGTCTCTTTTAAGGGTATATATTGATCTGTACCCCAAAAAAAAAGGATATATATTGATCACATAAATTTAAATAATATGATTATTAGTTTACAGAATTCAAAAATTAGATTAGGTTTTCTTTAAAAAAAAAAAGTCAAGGATTTTGTGTCATTATCTCTTTCATTTTTTATTTTAACGTTTTGTTTTTACATACTTACGCATGGAAAATAACGTACGGCTCACTTTTTGCTATTGCTAGTTTGTTGAATATTGTTATAATGCCATATATATTTCAAAGATAATATTGAAAGGAGGAAAATGTATCCTAAGAAATAGTTTCCTCTATTTCTATTTTCATTTTTTTTTTCCTTTTGGACTATAGAACCCAAACTCCAAATACAGCCCAAGTTGTTTTAAGTAGAAACTAGCTAGGCGAAATTACTCGGTTGAAAATATGAAAGATATAATAATTTAATATGAAACAAATAAAAACAAATGAAGGAACAATAGTGGAGTTGAAGACTGAAGTCATAACAATAAGAATTCAAATGGAGGAAGATTAGATGAGTTGAAGACTGAAGTCATATGATAATAAGAGTACTCATCCTTTTGTGGGGTCCTAACTCCTAACCGGAGGGCAGTGTGGAGTGTGGTGGAAGTGGAACCACATGGGTTAATTGTCTTGACACAACATCCACATATACAATATCTATCATCCTGTCTTGTGAACTGATCAACAAAAGACCTTCACTGTCAACGCCTCCACACTACTCCTCTCCTCGACTACTTATGGATTCAACAGAAGAGGCCTACGTAGTAGTAGTAGTAGTACAAGTGACAAAACCAAGTTTTCTCACAATACAAAACAATTTTAGTTAGTCTCTGAACTCGAAATCATGCGTTCCCTCCTTGTGTTAAAATCCTCTTGCTTTCTTTACGGCTCGTCCAACAATGCCAAGTCCAGGCGTTTTCAGCTTGGCAAAGCAGCTTCCTGCAGCCTGAGAAAACCGGGGAGAACAAGCCTCAGAAAAGCTTGGCCTTCAATCTCAGTTTCCCTCTTTGGTTCAGGTTTCTTCTTGGGTTCCTTGATCGATGGCCTTCACTCCAGGGTAGGCCTTGTGGTGTATGACAATGGAGCCATTAACATTGGTCCACTGCATACAAATGTCTGGGTAAGTGTAACTTCTGAGCAATTATATTGTTATCGATCATAACTTCGATGGTGTTTTTCTTCTCTTGCTCTTGACATTGGTGCCTGGTAATAGGTTCCTTTTCTCCTTGGTTCGTTTTATTGCACTGTTGGGTTGCTTCAACTATTCTTGGATGAAAGGAGCTCTTCAGAGATTCCAGAGGATATCCAAGAGAAGGCAGCTGCTTCTTTGATGTGAGTTTCTATTACATCAGGTTTGAAAAGATTAAAAATCCTTCAAAGTGAAAAATACGTGTACCAAATGGGGATTAGACTGTGGCCATTGTTAATTTAGCCTCTGACACTTTGAATTCTTGTTGAAGGCAGAGCACTTGTGCTATTTATAGAACTAAGTGCTGAAATGTACAAAGCTGGAGTTGCAGACAACATTGAGGCTTACGTATTATTCGGATTAGCAGAGCTTTTATGGCTATCTTTGGACAGAACATTGTTGGGCTTCACACTGGCATGCATTGTCGGACTTGGTTGTCCGCTGGCCGAGATTCCCTTGATGAAGTAAAAAACATGTCATTTCATTGTCTTAACTATTCGCTCAAATGGTTTTTAATCGACTTCTGTCTATTGAGGCTCAAGGCTTAACCTCCTTCATGCAGGTTCTTCCAACTTTGGTATTATCCACAGCCAAACATTGAGATCTTTGGCCAGGTAAATGGTAGCACGCAAAATTAATAAAACCACTAACTATAGTATGTAAGGAATATTTTGTTAACCTTCATTGTTGAACAAAATTTGAGTTTCCGTAATTGCTCCCATGCAGGGATTAGTCAGCTGGACAATCACTTGCTATTTCGCCTATACACCATTCTTGATTAATTTCTCACGATGGCTGAAGTCGGTATTTTCTGATGGAACTAACAGCAATGACGACTCTTCTTAGAGGAAAAATTTGACATTGTTCCATATCTCAAGTCAAGTCCCAAAGACCTTCCTTGTATCAATTGTTGAACCATACCAAATCTAGAGTTGAAAGTGTGTTCGACAAGGATTGCATCTATTGATCTGATTGTTCCTGAAATGTTAATCTACCATAGAATATAAAAACAAAATACATGTATGAATAATGTGAAAAGATCGACTATAGGATATTTTGACATAATGCTCCACAAAAGGAAATACATAGGAAGAACTGAGCAATACCCCCTAATCCTATCCCGAAATGTAATATCTACTGTTCGTAATATCTTTCTTCTGGCTTCAAATTGACATATTTTCTGCCAGAAGTGAACAATGCTGAACAAGTAGTTTCCTCAAATCTTCAGAGATAGAAGAACCTACTGTTGGAAGACAACGTTTACAACATCTGGGAACTTCTCCTTGATTGCCGCTTTGATTCCAGATCCAATCGACTCGGGCCCAACATAGTTTACCAAGCAATCTCCATTTTCAACAGATAAAACTTCCACACTTCCACCGAAGTTCTTTATAGCTGGTCTCAAAATGTCAAGATGACCATTCACTGCCTGCAAATGCAGCATTTAGATATTCAGTTGTCACCAAACTAGCACGTATTAACTTTCTGGTACTCTTATCGAAGAATAAATTGAAAACTCACCTCAACGGTTGTCTCCCTTGTCTCTTCATCAGATACTTGGCAAATATCTTTGACTGCATCTCCAAACTTTTCCTTTAGTACACGTTCAATCCCCATCTTCATAGTAGTTGTTGAGCTAGGACAGCTTCCACATGCCCCTGTTAATTATTTTCAATAGCAATGTCTCAGTTATAATAACCGTACATTCATGGCAGTGGAAACTAAAATCACCACCACGACATCTTCACCTCTTTTTTTTTTTTTTTTTTCCAACTTTCTTTTAGAACTTCCAATGATTATTATGCAGCTTTTAATTGGAGCTACTAGTCAGGTTAAACAGGGAAACCCACGTTTCAAACCTATAATACCAGCTTATCTAGCATATACTTCATAATCTAAAACAATCTGTGCTCATTTAGGACTCGAAAACATATAGAACCAGATCGGACAAGGAATTGGAAATAAGTACTCAATCGAAGTTAGATTGTAAATCACATATTTACCACTCTTCAGACAGTAACTGAACAATATTTGAATGACAGAGACAAGATATATCAGAGCTACTAGTCATGGTAAGTAGAGACACTCACGTTTCAAACCTATCATACCAGCTTATCTAGCAAATACCTCATCATCTAAGACGATCTGTGCGGATGTAGGAGTCGAAAAGACAGAGAATCAGATTAGACAGAGAGCTGGAAAAATGTTACTTAATCAAAGTAAGATTGCCCATTTGATATGCGCATAAAACAAGATTCAAATGTAAATTGTATATTTATCACTCTTCGGACAGTAGCTGAAAATCTCTGAATACATTAATCACTGGAGAACCCAAGGTATGTGAGAATGCACAGAACAATAACCCATTAAACTTCACAATGTCAGCTGTTCATACACATTCTATCCCTACTTCCATGGGCAAAGAGAGCAATAAAATCAAATAATAAGACTACGGTCAATCATATTTTTGAACCTGAAACCAACCCAAAGCAGATAATCAAGTCCTATATTATATTTGCAGTTCAGGAATATCTTCTATGCTTTTGATTTTGAAAAACACAAATTTCTTTTAAAGGGGGGGAAAAAAAAAAAAAAAAAAAAACCAACTTCAAAGATACTTGCAGTAGCTTGAATTGGAAGCAAATGGTACGATTTTATGGCTATATTGACCAAAATGAGCCACAATTAGATGAAAAACAGAAGGAGGAGCTAGACCCACCTTGGAGTTTCAGAGAAACGACACCGTCTTCGACGGACACAACGTCGACGTTTCCACCATCGGCAATGAGATACGGCCGTACGTCCTCGAGAACCAAGTCAACGTTTTGAGGAGTGAGTTCAAACTTCTGGGCAGAATAGAGACCTGGAGAAGAAGAAGAAGAAGAACCAGTGGGTGCGCCTGGGTTCGAAGCTCTAATGGCGGTTTTGGAGAGTGGCTTGCTTTGAGAGGTTAGACTGCGTTGTTTCACGGATATAAATTGTGGGTATTGATGAGATTTAACTATGACCTTCGGAGAAGACAACGGAAGTTTGCGCAATCCGGTGGCAGTGAGAGAAGCCATGGTCAAAACAGGAGCTTGAACTCGAACAAATTTGGCTTTTTTTTTTTTTCGTGGAGTCTGAAATTGAAAAGGATTAAGTGAATGTGAGTATATTTCGTCATTTCAAGAAGTTTAAGGGTCCCAGTTGTAAATAAGAAAAAGTAACGAGTGGTGCCCGGCTACCGGGACAATTTGTTTCTAGATTTTCCTCAATTTCGCCCCAAAAGATAAATGGTGGCCAAAATGAATTTATAGGAATTCAAAACAATTGAACCATAATTCAAACTTCAAAGTGGGTATATACATTTTTGTTGTTGTTGGAAAAAGGTAGTTTCCTTTGCTAGCAAATAATTATTCTTAATTTTGACACTAAAAACTTGTGTCAAATTTTCAATCCAATCTTATGTTAAAGTGGGACTATAGTATTTATTAAAAATCATATTATAATAATTTAGTACAAGTTCTTTAGTACGAATTATAAGTGTCCATGAAAAATATTCCAAAAAATAAGCCATATCCGTCTAACAAACTCTCCTTTTCTTCCAAGTACAATAAACGTTACACTCACTCGTATGTAGGGAAGATAAAGTACATTTATTATCTGTTTAAAATATCCAAAAGCTCCTCCAAATCAAATTCCCAAAAGATTGCATTTTTCTTTGAGGAGCCAATAATAAAATTAAGTTTCTTTTTAGTTTGTTATTCACGTGAATTTAAAGATTGTATCTTTTCCTTCTTTAGTGTTACATTAAGCTCTAAATGATAACCAAACATACATGTATGTAAATGATAAAATTCATAATTCGTGTTTCACTTACTTAACCGGGAAAGGGTACAGATAGCTGGTGCACACTCACTCAATTAGGGTTTCACTCTTAGAGAGGGGGTAGAGAGTGAAGAGGACATGACAGGGTCAGGCATGGACACTAACGACCCAAACCATTTGTATATGTTCTCAAAAGGCTCCGAAGTTGAGGTTAGCAGCGACGAAGAAGGGTTCAAGGGGGCTTGGTTCAAAGCCTTCGTGGTGGAGAACCCAGTTAGCTCTTCTGCCTCAAAGAAGAGGAAGAAGGTTTTGGTTGAGTACTGGAGTCTCGTCACTGAAGATGGATCCAAGCCATTGAGGGAGAATGTTGATCTGGGTTACTTAAGGCCTTTGCCTCCTGACGCTGGCTCCCAAGATTTCGAGGTTGGAGATGTAGTTGATGCGGATTACAGAGATGGGTGGTGGACTGGGCTCGTCAAGAAGGTTCTAGGTAATTCTAAGTACAGAGTCTTTTTTGAGAATCCCCCAGATGTGATTGAATTTGAGCAAAAGCAAATGCGGGTTCATCAAGATTGGGTTGCTGGCAAGTGGGTTCGTCCCAAAAAAGAGCAGCAGGTATTTCTCAAGATATATATATATATATATATATATATATATTAGATATATAATATTTATGTACGAACACATTAGCTGGTATCTATTGATTGGTTCTTGAGTCCTGACCAGCAGTTAGAAAGTTGGTTATAAGTATCGAGCAGTGTTGGTTAATTGTATAAATAGGATTAGGGAACGAGTTGTAGAGGATGGTATTCATTGCTTTCAGATTGTGACAAACTGCTTGAGAGAAACAACTGAGAGAAGTAGAGTTATTGAGCGTGCTTTCTGGTGTAACTGGGAAAAGGGGTTCGGAGAAAGGTGAATTCCTTAGTGGTGATCAGAGAATGTACATTTGGTTCTCCTGATTCTTTAGTGGATTGATTCCTTGCTTTTCAGTTGTATGACTTTCTGGAATTGGTTTAATAATGATGAAGATTCTTATGATTAACTATGTTATTGTTTTCGTACTTTTTGGTAGTTTCATGTTGTTTCAAACTCAAAGCATCTAATACTGCATATTTTGTTAAAGAGAGAGGCTGCTTGTTGTGGTTACTGTCTTACTGAAAGTGCTTAGTCCTATATAGGCCAAAAGAAGACACTCTCCTAATTTTCCCTGTTCTGTTCAGATTTTGATTGAATCTTAGGAGTAATTACAAGAAAATAGAGAGGAAAATTGAAAGAAGTTAACACTGAGATATGAATTAAGGTGTTTGTGTTGTCTAGTTTAGATTTCTGTTTTCTCCTTTCAGCCTTTGATTTCTTATTTAACTTGTTTTTTCTTGGGGAAATTCTTGGGAGTAAAGTGGTTGAATTAACTGCTTCCTTAGATTGTCTGAACTTCTGTTAGATCTGTCTAATTTTTGCTGTGGATATGCACTGATGTCATCACTTTAATTTGGATTATGTTAGTTGTCATCTCATCATATTGTTTCTAATCCATGATGCTTGGTGTTATTAATGTGTTCGCTGAATAATGTGATTTGCACGTGTTATTATCAATGCAAAATTACGAGAGTAAGTGTAGGTGGACATAATGGAAGTAAATAATTTTGCTTTAAAAAAAAAATAAAAACACACACACACACAACAACAACAACAACAATATCGTTGCAGTTACCATGCCTAGTCTAATTGAATTTTGGTTGCATGAATAAATCGAGTCTCATGGTCCTTTTACCTTGACATCTCTCATTTATCTATCCATGTAGTCATATCTTTTATCTCTACATCTTTTACTTATTGTCTAGATCATCAAAAACTAAGTCCCCACTATTAGAAGTTGACTTGAGCACTAGTTAGTTAGTTAGTTAACTTGATGAAATGTCACTCCATAACTGGTAGTAGTTAGTTTCTTTAGTTTGAGTACAGAGAACAACGAATTAACTTCTTGCATAATGTGAGGTTGTGAGAATTCTTGTATAGAGAGATGCTTTGTAACGGTGTGACAGTGTGGAAGAGTGCTTGTAATTTGACTGAAAGATTAGTGAATTTGGTGAATTTCTAACCCGTGGATGTAGATCCTAGGATGAAACCATGTGAAATTTTTTGGTGTTCTGTGATATTGTTCTGGTTCATGAGAACTCGAGATTGTCTGCTTTGATTATTATTGAAAAGATTAATGGATAAAGATACAAAGTCGTTGGGAAGTTGAGTTCTTGAATTGTGTTTTGCACAATACCCACTTCAATTTAGATATTGCTGCATATTTATTCTTTTCACATGACGCACAATTAATTTGCTTTTTTTTTTTATTTTAATTTCTAAAGCAAATGACAGGGTCCACTTTCAGCCCAGGAACTGATGTAGAAGTGAATTTTGACAATGAAGATTTATCTGATGCTTGGATCCCTGCAATTGTGGTGAAAGAAAACACTGATAATACCTTTTTGGTGAAGTATCACAACTCAAAGGCTAAGAACTGGAAAGATACTGTAGATTTCCTCCATATCCGCCCTCCTGCTCCTCGCTATGCAGGTACTTATGAATTGCGTGAGAAAGTAGATGCATTCTGTGATTTTGCTTGGCGGGCTGGTGAAATCACCAAAATTCTACCTGGGAAGATGTACATTGTCGGTTTCAAGCGTGGGATGAAGTCCAAGGAACTTAGTCAAGCAGAAATAAGGCCTCTTGTGGAATGGAAAGATGGAAAATGGCATGTGGGTTCCAAGGTATGAGCTTGTTTCCTATTAATTGCATAATTTATCTCTGTAGTCTTGAGAATGCTACAAATATTACTATAACTTGCTGAGAGGTGTAAATCTGACTGTGGCCCTGGGGCCAAGTTTTTCAGTTGCATCATCACCTTGGTTTGTGTTCAGTTGCATCATCACCTTGGTTTGTGTTCAGTTGCATCTTCATCTTGGTTTGTGTTCAGTTGCATCTTCACCTTGGTGTAGTAGGAGCAGACAGCGCATGCATGTGGTGTATGTGGTAAAGTTTCTATGGTTATATCATGTAGAAATTATGTGTTATTGGTAGCTTAATCAATGGGCTTCTGTTTCAGGAAGGCTTGGTTTCTTCAAATTCATATTTGCATGGGGAGTTAGAGCATGGTCCCAATAATATTCGCGATGTTGATATGACATCAGAACTGGAAAGTTTGGCCGCTGCTGACTGTAACAATGAAAAGAAAACACCTCATCCAACAAACTCAGGGAAGAATCTGATAGAGCAGTCTACTGATCGCAATGGGGAACAGGCTTCTTCTGCCCTTACCTCAAGTTTGTTGTCAGTCGCTGGACATGTGCATTCTTCGAAAAAATTAGAAGATGAAACTCCCCCAGGGTCCTCATTATCTGACAAAGCGCGTACAGTGAGGAAAAAAGCACTTGATACATTGGCTACATCAGCAAGAGGAGAGATAGGGACTAGACGTATAAGAAAACCCGTTGTTCCTTTTAATATGGACTCTAATGTAAAGGTGAACAGAGGTTTTGTTTTGTTTTGGACTTCTTTTTCTTCTTCTTCTTTCCTTTTTCTCTAAATAAATAGATAAATAAAGAATCTAGTAAACTATAAAGTGGTGGACCTGATCAGTGCTCAACTATAAAGTGGTGCACCTGATCAGTGCTTTCACATTCTGTTTCCCTTAATATTATTCTATTGTCTACCTTTGATATTTCATTTTCTATTTTCTTCTGGTATTCCAGTATTCCTGATCAGGATATTTTACATCAATGTGTAGAGGACTAAGCGACATAAAGGGGGTGGAGGTGACATTAAAGGAACGGGCGGTGATGTTAAAGGAACAGGCAGCGGCGGTAAAGGAAGAGATGGCGAAGTTAAAGTGACAAATGGTGCCATTAAAGGAACAGATGCTGTGATGCGTAAAGGAAGAACTAAGAAGCTTCAAGTCAAAAGAACCCCAACTTCAGCAGTAGGTGTGTATGTTTGCCAACTAGAAAATGGGGGGAGAATGAAAAGGAAGAAATAAAAAGTCACATATTGCAATGATTACATTTCTTTTCTGAGAAATTTGATGCTTAATGTTTTGCAGTTAAGGCCGGAAATGCAAGTACTGGTGCTGCTGAAAAAGCTGTTGAAAAGCCAGGCATAATAAAGGAAGCTGAACACTCCATCAGAATAGCATCAAGTACTGAGGAAATGCAGGGTTCACATGAAAGTCCTCGTCAGGTTCTTAATGAAGAATTGTTGAAGCTACCAGGAGATCTGAAGACGAATTCAAATGATCCAGCAGAAGACAATAGTACAGTAAGCAATTTACTTGTAAACAATGCTGTTCAAAGCAAAAAAGACTAAGTAAATGTCACAGAAACTTTGATAGTTAAATAGAATGTCAGAAAGAAGTTGAACTTTGCTGTTCTCTCAGAAAACAGAAGTTACTTTATTATTTGTTGTTTGAATAGCTTTAGAGAAATTAGCATATAAGGTTTTAAACAAAGTAGATATAGGCTTCAAGAGCCAGTGATACTTAGCTTGATCCGCATTCTCATAAGTTATGAACCACTGTAAAAGAGAAGTGGAGATTGTATTAGGATTATTTGTATTTGAAAGACGGAAAGAGGAGGAACTTAAAATGATTAGAATTCTCAGATATTGACAATGCATTGTGGATTTCATCTAAAATAAGCTATTAACACCCAGGTTGTGTCAGCTCAACTTGCCAGTGACCCAATTTTGGCTGACTTGCTTCATAGCCTTGTTCTTTTCCCAAACATGGTATAAACATGGCGTGAAAGAACCACCATGAAACTCACCTTTCCCCTACTTCTATTTGTTCCTGAGCTCAAATGGTATTGGCTATGGATATATGCCCTTCGTTGTGCAGGAGTTTAAGCAGCAACCGTCTGGAGGAAGCAGTAATAAAAGAAAGAGGGGTAGACCCCGGAAGTTAGTGGTTTTAGGCCCAGAAGCTTCAGTGGCAGGTACGTTTTAATTCTAAAATGTAATCAGCTACCAGATGTTTGTAAATTCAGAGGCATAATTGTCCTTTATGATTTATAGCTAAGAGTCATAAAGAAGCTGGACATGTTGAGGATTTGGTTATGAAAGCTTGTACAACTAATGAAGTTGCTTCACCTGTTCAAGGAGGGGAGGAAACTGCAGGTACACGAGTTTTCAGCTTTGATTTCACTTCCAACCTGCTGCTAAGGAATCTTTTAAGCTCATCAGTAGCAGAAGCTACTGACCAATCTAGTCGGTTGTAACATGATAGGTGACGTATTTAGACTCTGCCTAACAAAGACAAGCTAACAAAATGGAATTTACAGGAGTGTGCAAATAAAGCAAACCATATTTAACCTAGTATAGCCATAGGCAATCATTCCTTTCTTGGAATTTTATGTGTTCTTGGGACTACTTCACATTGTTCTTGCATTCTCTTTTTGATGGCATTGAGAATTCATGTAGGAGAGTGTATGAATTTTAATATATTGTAAGAGTCACTCCAATCCTTCCTATCACATTAAATTCTCCAGAATATTCTTCTTTTAGTAGTTTTCTTTGAAAAGTAACTAGAGGAGCCTCTAAAAAATTTTTTAAAAAGAATGAGCACGGAAAAAATTGAGAGGAAAAAAGGAAGATTATCGTTGGAACAATTTTAACTGAGTTTTTATCATGTAGTTCCGGTCATGTTGTATATAATTGAAGTTATATTTGACATTTTATAGATTTGCAAGATGCCTCCAGAGGAAAAAGTGGTGCCGATGTTTCTGGGACAAACTGTGTGACAAATGAAGTTGGAATGGTCCCTGTCAGACCATTCAACAGTACTGATGATGATGATCGACCTCTATCAATGTGGTTTGGGGGAACGCAGTGTCCTCCAGGTGTGGCCGAAGCAAGTGAGTTACTATTACGTGTTATTTGATCCTTATTTAGGCACTTTTGTTTTTGTTTTTGTTTTCTTCTTTCCTGTTCGCGTAGCACCTTATTCAAGTACGGTTGGACTGTCTCTGTTCCTTTATAGAATCACTCGGTAAGACTGTTGACCAACGGAACAGGGACAGAGAACGAGCTAATATTGCTAAGAAGACTCCTGCAGTTCATGCCTTCAATGGGAGTGTGCCCGAGGATAATCAAAGGTTGCCTTTCGTGAAGAGCTCTCCACTCTGGAAAGCAGTTGAATCCATGGAAGTATTTGGAAGGATGCCACAACATCCGCATTTTCGTCCGCTTTATAAATGTAAAGAAGAATGTAGGGAAGGATTGGCTATTGGCAACATGGTAACCTTTGCTGGTTTGGTTGACAAGATATCCAAGTTACAATTTGATGATCGTGGTAGCATTTTCTACAGCACTTTGGAGAGTCTACTCGACTTGGAAAAGCATGGCTTTAATGTCGCGGTTCTAAGAAGTCGCGTGGATGAACTATTATCAATTAAAGATAGACAAGACCGGTTTCGGGATGAGTCAAAAGATGCTGAAAAGAAAATTACGGCGCATGCTGGTGAGAAATCTAAACTCGCCGAGGAGATTGATGATATTTCTAAGAAGATAAGTGAACTACAGGAGAAGCACGCATTAATCAAATCGCAGATGGATATTAAGGATCAAGAGATAGCCCAATTGCAGCAGCAAGTGGATACTATCAATCAAAGTATTAACAGCGCTCGGCTTGATTTCGAGAAACTGGCTGCTGCCCCTTTCTAATGGCTCTGAGGTTCTCTTTCCTCTTTCGTTTGTTTCTTATGGTTGTGGTTGCAGATATGATTGTACTGCTTGACAACACCCTCTAATTGACGTAGTTAGCATATATCACTGCTTGTTTGTGTCAAGAAACGAGGTAACTATGACATATCTTGTTCAGCTATTTTCACTAGGTCTTTAAGATGAAGAAATGCATGTATCAAAAAACAAACAAACAAAACCCACTGACTTTCATGTTCATTGAAGGTCCATCAAAATTTAAAACGCAGTCGGTTTATAGTGCGAGAGCGAGCGAGACGGGCACCTTTTATCCTACTCTAAACCAAATTCCTAAACGAGTTGTATAGCGTTAGTTGTTGAATTTGGAAGGATATTATCAGCTAATTTATGAAGACACACGTACTCAAGGAGAGGAAATAGAGTGAAGACATGTACTAGGATAAGAATGAGAGGTTGGTGCTACAAACATGGTTACTAGGAGTATGATAAATCACTTTCGGAGTTAGTCTCATCAGTATTCAGTGCTATAACTATTCATTCATTTATGATTGGTAGCCGTGAAAACAGAGCGGAGCTTTTTACTCATGAAGTTGTTTCCACCTAAGCGCTAGCGTAGGCATTGCTGAACAATCCCATGGGTGTTTAATGCCTTTGTGGGTATAGGTTTTAATATGATCACGCCTAATGTCATTCTCTGTGAGGGAAAAAAAAAAGTTCTATAATGGGATCTTTTCGGGGAAAAAAAAAAAACATAAATATTAATATTAATAGGGTTAATGGCACAAATGATCTCTGAAGTATCCAATTTGTGTCAATTTGGTCCTCAAAATTTTAATTGTAGTAACTAAGTCCCTGATTTTTCTAATTTGTAATAATTTGGTCCCTAAACTGTTTAAATTGCAACCTATTGTTAAATTTTTTTTATCAAAAATACACGTGAGAAGCACGTGGTGGCATCTAAAGTGTATTTGAAAGTAATTTGAGAATTCAAGTATAAAAATGAATAATCACAAAAAAAATTTCAATAAATTTGCAATTCTAAGAACCTAAAAAATATGAAGAAATCTTCTCTAATTCTTTTTGTTCAATTTATTTTCTTTTAAGTATACTCTCAGATTCTACAACATTCCCTTTATGTGTATTTTTGCTCAAAAATTTAACAATAAGATTACAATTTAAAAAGTTTAGGGATCAAATTGCTATAAATTGAAAAGTTCAGAGACTTAATTGCTATAATTAAAACTTTAGGAACCAAATTACCACAAGTGTGATAGTTTAAGAAACATTTGTGCTACAAACCCATATTACTATGGGGTAGACTTTTTTTTTTTTTTTTTAATAATGAAGTCTCATAGATTCCTACTGTGCAGTAGTTAGATGTCCCTTTAGACGAGAGAGACTAGTTGGATTTGCAGTACTCAATAAAACAGCCAACTAACCATCCCTGGCCAGCAGACTTGATCAGAAATCAGCCACCACTCATGTAGGTCCTAGCTACAACAATTGATCAATATCAACCAACCTTTAATCGAACATAAAACGAGGAAAGACAAGTATATATATATATATATATATATATATATATATATATATATATTGGCTTTGTCTTTATTCTTCCATTATAAATGATGATTTTGAACACTTTCTTAACGGTTTAGAAGTCCGTTTGTGGAGTAACATATGATATGGCTCTTATTATAATTATCAGAATGAATCAATCGAAACCTTATAATATATATCATCAGCCAATTCTGGCGTTTATTATTTTTTATTTATGTACAACCTTTGCCATTCTAATATTCGCAGTAAAAAGCAGAATTAGCGACCGGTACAACAACAAAAGTATAAGCAGATGCATATAATGTATACAGCTCTCATACCAGCTCCAAGGAAATACAGTGAGTTGTTTCTTTCTTAACTTAATTATATAAGATGCATATGCATATTAAATGAATAATAATAATGGAACTTTTACATGGTGATGGAGATCTTAATACCAAAAAAGAAACAGATAACCATCGACTGATCAGTTTGGTGGTATGGTTCAATAGAATCGTTCACAGTATTCAGGAGGGAAAATGGGTTTGTTGGTTTCATGGGAGAGAACATTCATATTAATTAAAAGAAAATCAGACATCCTATATGGACCGCATTATTAATGCTAGGTGGCAATAGTGTTTTTGAGTGCTTACGTAGTACTCGAGGGGAAGAGGATGAACAACGTGAGATGTAAGGATCACAACTCCTTAAATTCGACAAAATGGTTTGCCAACTCAATCAGCGAATACCTATAATAATAAACGTAAGCCCGAACAATCTGTATGAGGATAGGTATAAAGATCACTAGTACTAGCTAGGTTCATTAGAGGTGGCAATTCGGGTTACGACACGACACGATTTTTTACGGATTAGGGTTAAAAAAAAAAAAGGTGGGTCGAAATCGGGTCGACTCGCATGACACGAATAAAAAACGGATCGGGTTCGGGTCAACCCACTTCACTCGTTTGGCCCACCAAAAATATATATACATAATTAAATTATAAAAATATTTTTTATTTAATTTATTTATGACTATTATTATAAATATATTGTTTAGGATTATAAGTTATTAGCTATATTTATAAATTACCCATGATTTATTTATTTTGAAATGAGACAATAATATAATTAGTAAAGAAAAATATAAAGGAAAAAATATGAATCATAACGGATCGACGGGTCAAAATCAGGTTGACAAGTCAAAATCGGGTTGTGGGTTATGTGTTATTCACCAATAGGATTGCGCGGATCGGGTTCGGGTCAACCCGATTTATGTGCGAGTCGGGTTAGTGTTGACGTTTTCCTGACACGACGAGTCACGGATCGGGTTCGAGTTGACATAATTTGTGTATAAATTAGACTTTAACCCGACACGAACCCGACCCGCCGACACGAATTGCCACCCCTACAGGTTCATAGACTTGAGGGGAAAAAAATAGTACACTAAAACTTCTATAAATGAATGTTCGATAAATTAATAACCACGGTTAAATAATAAAATCTTATGATCTTAACCCGGATCAATATACTAAATTAATATTCTCGTTAAATGCATAAAATAATATTTTTTTGTAGTTTCTTTAGGGCCTATTGGATATATAAATTAATAATTGAATAACTATATAAAAAAAATAACACATAAATATTCACAATATATTAATGAGCTTTCTTTAGATAACTTCCATTTTCTTAATTCTATTCTTTTCAAAATGCATCTAAAGTTGTTTTCTTATTATTTATATTTAAATTGAACTCAGACGCACTAATTTTCGTAATATATACAACACATTTGATATATGATTTAAAATCTATTTATGATGATTTGAATTCTAGAAGTAGAATTAATGACTATTTATTAATATCATGTTTAATATATATGAAAAATCTTGAAAAACAATATTTTATAAGGGATATATTAAATTTTAAGATTACATTTATTGTATATATATATATATATATCTACTTCTTAACTTTTTTATGTGTATTGAAAATTAAATTTTAGAATTTTATTTATGTACAAATAATGTATATTAACTTTTATATTATATATACATATTAACATTTAGGCTTCTTTGTATGCATACATTAATTTTGATTATATCTAATTTTTATTAGTATAAGTCATATATGTATCTTAGAGGAAAAAGAGTATACTATTAAACTCATACTACTAACAAATATTTATTTATCGATAAATTAATTAAATTATTCATTTATTGATAAATAAATAATCTCTATAAAATAATAATTTTTTTTAGTCCAACAGTATTAATTTATAGAGTTTACCTTCATATATCAAGAATCATCTTTAGTTTTTTAATATCATTAAAGGATAATCTACGTTACGACCGTTTTTTGTATTCTTACTGAATATAATTAATTGTCCAATTAATTATGTAAGGTGAATATGCGAAAAATTATGATATGGATGCTAAGTATCAGATGAAGTAGAATCCCTAGAAGTGTGCATTTGGTGTAGGATCTGGGAAATTTTTGGGATTCATGGTCAATCAGCGAGGTATCGAAGCTAATTCTCAAAAGATCAAAGCATTGATTGACATACAGTCACCTCATAAATCGAAAGATGTGCAGAGCCTGGCAGGAAGAGTGGCTGCACTGAGTCAATTTGTATCAAGATCAACCGAAAAATGCCAAATATTCTTCGAGGTGCTGAAGGGATCGAGGAAGTTTGAGTGGACTGAGAAGTACGAGCAGGCGTTCCAAGATTTGAAAAAATACTTGGGATCTCCTCCACTCTTGTCGAAGCCAAAGCCGGGGGAAAAGTTGTACTTATACCTCGCCGTTTCCAAGTATGCGACAAGCACTGCATTAATTCGAGAAGAAGAAAATATACAGCGACCTGTATATTATGTAAACAAAAGATTACTCAATGCCGAAACGAGATATCCGGAGATGGAGAAATTACCATTAACGCTTGTCATCGCATCCAGGAAGCTTCGACCATATTTTCATACACACTTCATTGAGATTTTCACAAACTTTCCATTGAAACAGGTTTTGTAAAAGCCTGAAGTATCAAGACAATTTCTCAAGTGGGTGGTTGAGCTAAGTCAATTCACATCAACTTTCGACCTCGCATCGCTATTAAAGGTCAAGTACTTGCGGATTAAAGATTGAATGAATACAACTATTCGACTTCGATGAGATCTTCTCAAGATCTCCATTCGGTCATTGAGCTCTCCATTATACGAGCTCTCAATTATGTTCGAGCATCTTCATGTTCGAGCTCCACATTATCTTCGACCTCGATGAGATCTTCTCAAGATCTTCATTCGGTCATTGAGCTCTCCATTACATGAGCTCTCAATTATGTTCAAGCTCCTCATTATCTTCGACCTCGACGAGATCTTCTCAAGATCTCCATTCGGTCCTTGAGCTCTCCATATTCGAGCTCCCCATTTTACTCAAGCTTATCATTATCTTCGACCCTAATAAGATCTTCACTCGGTTCTTCAACCTTCAAGATCTCCATTGGGTCATTGAGCTCTCGATTACACGAGTTCTCCACTATGTTCGAGTTCTTCGTTATTTTCAACCTCAACGAGATCGTCACTCGGTTTCAAAAAGACCTCGATAAAATCTCTACTCAATCATTGAGCTCTCGATATTCGAGCTCCCTAAGTACGAGCTCTTCAGTAATTTTTCTAAAAGTCTCTTTACCTCGTATAGACTATTATGCGATACTAGCTCGTGGGGTATCTTCATATATTTCGATGACTCCACCAATGAAGGTTTATGCATTTTCTTCATACGAATCTTCATTCTTATGCGTCGTCTACTTACAGTTTTATGACAGTTATTGGAACACCATAAAACTCGGGAGTTTGGATCGTCTATTATAGTTTTACGGCAGTTTTCGAACACCATAAAACTCGGGGGGCAGTAGGATCAGATCGTCATCTCCTACTCGCTTCCTAAGGAACTATGCAAAACGTTCATTTAGAGGGGTTGGAATTTTAGATCGCCGACTTTCTAAAATTTCTTAAAATCTTAGGATTTTCTCCTCGCTTCATGCCATAGCATGTCGTATTACGCAATTCCCCTCCTTGAACAGAAAGTAACTAAGCATAACGTTCATTGTTCGATATGATATATTGCTATAAATCCTATTTTAACGTGGAACTTTTGAAAAATAATAGAGTTTGCACCACTCAATTGTTATTTTTCATAAGTGACCTAACCCATCCTACTACTTAAACCCCGGTTTAAGTTATTGGATTCGAATCGCAATAGCGTACCGATCAATCACTCAGTGATTGACTACTTGGTTAAATTATACATGTTTATATAACAACTTTTGTTCATTTTGCAGGGATAAAAGTTCGACGAATAAATCTCCAATTGAAAACTTCTATAAAATTAAAAGTCGCACCCGTGTGCAAGCAAAAATATATATATTACAATAAAATTAAACGGGACATGCCCGCATTTGTCTTTGACATTATAAAATTACAACGATTATTTTGTAGAAGTGCTCGCTTCCATTTCCGCCGCTTTCTCCACAGCTTCTGCCTCCTTCCAGCTGTTGACAAGCTCGACAACATCCTCGCCAAGGATAGAAAAATCAAACTCCGGATGCTCGCAAGTATATGTTATAGATAAAGATCGGCGAGGCAATATCGCTGGCTTTCTCCTCGATTTCTTTAACTTCGGTTGCTTTGAAGTCCTCAATAGCTTTGCGACTTGCCTCCTCGGCTGAGCATCTGGATGTTCGGATATGGTCTTCGCATAGCGCATAGCTGCTTCTTTTCTGACTCGAAGGAGTTTTTCTCGTCCTCGCGAGTTTTCTTCAGATCCTCGAATGCTTGGGTCATCTCTTCAACGACGTGGGTGTCATCAACTACGTCTTCAGGAAAGCACACCTTATTTTATTTCTTGGCAACTTCATTAACCGCCATCAGAATTTCAACATAAAAGCATCATGTCTAGATCGAGGCTTTCAGAATAAGAAGCGTACTTCTTCAATGCGAGCACTATCTCAAATTTATGGTTGAGAAAAGTTTCTTCTTTAAAAGACTTTACAGCCTCTTCATCGCTCTACTAGTTAATCCATTTATATATGAGAGAGATTCAACAATGATATGGTCGCACTATTTGATCGCTGCTTTACACCAACCAAGTCAATCATCGACATCAACAAAGAAGAACTGAGAGAACTTGTAACAAGTTCAATTGAAGACTTGAGCGAGGACTATTGATCATAATGGCATACGGTCAACTATTTTATCGAAGAAAGCTTTCAACACGTCAAGGACGCATTAAAAGCTGGGGGGCTATTGTTGTGTGGTTTTTTGAACACCACAAATAGTTGACCTGCCTAATTCATAAAAAGGGGAACTAACTAATTGAAAAAGAGATAATTACCCATTATTGTGTAGTCACCCAATCTCACTATTATATTGTATTTTATTATGTAGTTTCCTATTTACAAAATTGAGAAACCTGAAGCCACCCTCACCTATATAAAGGGGGCTCAGTCTCATAATTTTTCATCTCACAGTCTTCTGACAATCTCTTCACAAAAAATTCTTTGATATAATTCTCTCTCTGCTCTCACCTTGAGACTTAGAAAAATCCTTGTAATTCTCCAGAAAAATAGTGAAGAACAGTGGACGTAGGCTCATCTTTTTTGGGGCTGAACCACTATAAAATTCGTGTCTCCTTATTTACTTTGCTTTATTAATCTTTTTTCACACACAAGCCACATCTTGCAATTTCCTATATTCATTGTTGACAAAACCTCCGTCAATATTACCTGAAATAAAAATTCCATTTTTTACACAAATCAAACAAATAAAAGGTGTTCACACACGAAAAGAATCAGCTAAAAATAAATAAGGAAATGACAACTCAAGATATAAAAATTTTCACTTTCATGCAATAAGGTAGTTTCCATAAAAATAAAAGATGTCAAAATAATCAAATAGAATTAGCGTAATAAATAAAATCTGATTGACTAAAATCAAGATTGATTATTTCTAGAAATACTAAACAATTAATATTAGTAATCACCAAATAATCAATCTTCATTAAAACAAGCCTAAATAAGAAAGAAATATATTAATATAATTTTCCTACAAGGCAAATATTAATCATTGATATTTCTGATTAAAACACAACTAATTGAACAGATATTCAATCATATGACAACTGTAAAATTCGGACAAATGCGTTCAAAAATGTCAGGTCAAATATTGCAGTGATGTTGCAACATCAACCCAGAATCACTGTCAGTCAACACATATAATGATGTCGCGATATCTCAAATGACAAGAGACTTTGCCCTTTCAATCTAGTATATATTATGATTGCTAGAATTGTCTATATTTTTTCTTTCAAATATATTCAGTATCAATCATTTAACTATATGTACTCTAATTATAATATTTAGAGCCTAGAATTAATTCAGAAGTAAGTAGTAAATAGAGAAGGAAATTAGGTCTGTTAATTAATAGCAGCACCTATGATTAATTATTTGCTGAACCTACGTCATTCTTTTCATTTTGTTAGTAGGTAACTTTAGCTGCACGCCTGCACCTTATTTTTTCTGCATTTGCAAGTTGTCACGTAGCAGTACCGTATATGGCGTTACTCAAATATTCTGATTTTCGTTAAGCCAATGCTTACATATATTTTTGCTTATTTATAAATATTATTTTGCTCAATTAAAATTCACATTTTTTAATAGTAAAAATTGGAGAGAGAAAAACACTAAATAATGAGTATTTATTTTTATTATTATTTCTCTCAACTACTAAAATTATGGTAGCCGTTAAATTATGATCTGATAGCTAAAAAAAGAAAAATCTATAAATAGATAAACAAAAAAAATTACATACTCGATTAGGAACTATATATATGTGTGTAATATACCAACTGATTTAGAAATCAATTATTAATGGCATAGTTTAATTAGCAGAAAAACGGTTGATAACTATAAATCTCCTCATTTGAACCAATTAAAAGTGACTCTTACGAATCGTTTGACATAACATGATTAAGTGTGGATAAATCAATACGTAGGTCCCTTTGTTTTCACTCAATATCGCGATTCGTGAAGAAGTTAGATTTAATTAAATATGTTTCTGGGAGGAAAAAAAAAAAAAAAAAGAGGGACCACGGTTTTTAGTAATGACAATTGGAAATGGAGAGCTGAAAACCCCCTATATGACCATGTGATGCATATGAATGCGTATTCATAAGTAGTCGTTGAAACTTTCAACCTAAAACCAACGTCCAATAGTAATAGTACTATTCAACTTTCAGACTTGACAACTGGTTTGGATCGTTTTGTCCTTTAATGGTTTTCATTTATAATTTATTCATAAAAGGAACTCACCAGTCACCAGCCATGCTTAGTGCTTATCGGGTACATATATATAGTTATTAGTTACTCTTTCATTTTCCGCTTTAATAATGCAAGAAAACGCTAGTTATAGTAGAAATTAAACTTGTGGACTTTAGTGATAAGAAAAGCCTCTTGGATTGATGCGTTTGAGACTTTATTGCAACACTTAATTAATTACTGAATAAATTTCCTGAAAGTATATTATTATCTCTATCTCAATTCTCAAGCTGATTTTATTATCCTCATAAAACAATTAAAAAATTAAAACACAACCAAAACAACAACCTTTGTGCACAAAGATGGATATATAGACATGCAAATCCAATAATTAATTATCCCATTCTTTTAAACTATCCTAAGCCAGGAGGAAGACTACTATATATTGGTGTGGACGCCCCAGTTCGACACCCCAGAAAGGAAAAGGAAACACACGGGGTGGTGGCTGTGGGGTTGAAATAAAATCCATGGGTTGTTTGAGAGTTTTTGACCAAATAGTTGAGATTCTTTAAGAGTGATTCTATAGTCTGTGGTCTGTGCTGGGCTTAATTTATTAAAGACGACTAACAATTAATTGGTTGAGATTGTCAGCTATTCAAGCTAACGAAAGTAGTAAATAATATTCTCTATCAAAAAAAAAAGAAAAAAGAAAGTAGTAAATAATAATATTGTAAGTGCAGGTCAGCCTCCAATATATTCATTCACACGAGTTGTAAGGGTAAAATTTTGCACAAAATAGATGTAATTAGGCACAACGATGGAAAAAAAATTACACATATGGAGGTTCATATATAAGTGTAGTATTATAGCATAATGATACAACACTAGTTTATACGTAGCAATGTAACATAATAATAGAACACTAGTCATCAATTCGTATCTAGATATGATACTTTCGTACAAAATTATGCATACGTTATTGTGTGTAGCTAACTTTTTTGTGAAGATTTCTACAAAAATATGACTCATCTTAGCGCCACATGATGAAATGTACTGATAATTGAGGTCTGTTCTCTTGAGGTACTTCTAGGAATAAAAAGAGAAATATATCAGGCCTCTTGTACTTGAAAAATTACACCAGTGGTATTTCGCCTTGAAAGTGAAGATTGATGACCCTTTAAAGTCCAATCGAAGTAGTTATGGGGATCATATGTAACCACTCTACACTATGTAATAAATATAACGTCTGGAGTTGCAAGCTTTATACGGTTCTGCTAGCATGGCATGAAATGTACCAAAGCTTAAAGAGCAATGATATAAGGCAGCAGTTGGGCTTAGCACTATAATGACGTGTCAGTCTATTATTATGTGGTTCGAATTAATAAACTGGATCTCACCTGTACCATATCTAGAGTCTAATTATAATTAGTTAGTCGTATATTGACACATCATACAGTGTTGGGCTCTTAAAACTTTAAATTAAACGAGTACATCTCGCCCGAAACTTTAATTTCTTAGAACAGTATACTTGTTTAGACTTTCAAAAAATAAAGAAATTAGAGTGACTACTTTTTTTTACGCTTTATTTTAGTAAATGTCTCGTTTCTTCTTTTTATACCTAAACATGCAGATTATATCTTTTTTTTTTTAGGCTTCATGTATCTAATGATATATTAACTTTAGTTTATATATTGAGTTTATTAGTTATCATAATGGTAAAATCATATTTTATATTTAGTACGTCTACTAATAGTCATTTGTACTATAATATTTGAAAAATGAACGTGTACTTGTATTACGGTATTTGAAAAATGAACATCTACTTTGAAGAGACCCGAAATTCGGCCATGTTGCTAAGATCTATTGTTATCAGCCTTAGGAGGGAGATTAGTTACATTAGGCAGCCTACTAATTAATACGTTGCAAGAAAATAGTCTTCCTGTGCCATGTTTTGTGTGTTTCATGTCTGCTTAAAAAGAAAAAATAAATAAAAAAAGGGGCTGTAAGATATGTTTAATTTTTATTTAATTTTTTTTATCAGATATTTATGGTGGAAAGCATAAAATGCCATAAATGAGAAATAAATAAAGAGAGTTATAAAAAGTAGGGGACAAGGGTAACAGGGTTCCACCTGTTACAACTAACTCATTTACCACTGTATGAATATGAATGTGATGCTCCTCTTTTCGACAAGTTATAAGTTATAAGTAACGTCATAATATATTTTCCAAGTTACCGAACACCCCTTTACCCTCCGTAGCTCCTGCTTCATTGCATGATCATCATCATCATCATCATCATCATCATCCCAATTCCTAGCTCCATTACTGCTGTGAGTTCCAACCTCTGTAATTATCTGCATCTTTAGTATAAACCAATATTTACGTAATTTTAGTGTATAATTAATATGTAAATATTTATTAAGTTTGTATCCAAATGTGCTCGATTCATGGCTGCAGTAAACCTTATTTGTGTTAAATAGTTTGTGTTTGTTTTTTGAATAAAGGGTTTTGTGGAAAAATGCCAAATGGGGGTTTTACTTTTTGGGGCACCTTTTTCTCTTTCATGGCGTTATTTTCATGTGTTACACTAGCTTTTGCGTGTTATCTACTACCTCACTCACTCTGATTCCCTTCCCTCTTTTTTTTCCCCCTGTTTTAAGTTAGCCAGCCATCGACACTGGGATTTTTTTGGCTTATCCAGTCTGTAATTAACTTAATTTCTTTTATGAAAAACAATATATATGTATATATATATATAACAGAATGTTACGAGGCCTTGCTCAAAGTCTGCTATCTTGGCGTATGTAAGTTATAATTAAAAATATATATTTTAATTGGGATCCTCTACTTTTTTGGATCAATGTGTGTTGTTCACGATCTTTGGCTTCCTCATACACTGGTCTCCTCACATACTCACCAACCAAACTCCACGGTACTTCGTGACCCCTTAAAATAATTTAGTTATTTATTATTTCTGGCCTCTGTTTTTCATGCCTGTAAATTTTGGACTCTCTAGTCTCAACATGGTATGCTATATAATCAAATATATATAATATATTTGAAAAATATATATGGCTGCCGTTAACATATTATATATGTATCTTACATTCCTTCCTTTTTCTGGATAAATTAAGAGGCTTTGATGTTTAATTTCTTGCTCTAGTAAGATTATCTGATTAAGTATGCGAATTTGATTCGGAAAGATTTTGTCCTCTGGTATTAAATATGTTACACAAGTTGAGCTTTAATTTTCTCTGAGTGGTAACTATTTTAAGGTGGTCAGTAGTGGGTGGTGGACTAGTGGGTCATTCATGACTTTTGAGTTTTCTTTGCTTTTGACCGCTTATTTGAAGGACTTAAATTGCTTCATGAATTTCGTCTGTTCAATCTTAAAAACTTTGACTCTGCACATTTATATATATAAATCTAGAGGTGTATCTATATAGTGATATAAATATATCAGCTCTTTCTCTCGAGGCTTCTCTTCTCCAGGTTTGAGAGATCAGATCATGAATAAGTTATTCTCAGCTCAAGTTGAAGAAGGAAACGAAGGCAAAGATGGCAAGCCTTCAGTTGGTCCGGTGTACCGTAACTTACTCTCCAAGCATAACTTCCCTCCAGCTGATCCTGAATTAAGCACAGCTTGGGATATATTCAGGTACCTAATTAATTGTCATATAGTTGTTGTTGAGATTTGAGAATGTATCTGGATCAAAATAAGACTTTGTACTCTTCTTTAAACTGTTAGTATACTAGACAGTTAAAGAGAAATTTTTAAGATATGGTTGACATGTATGCAGCAAATCTGTTGAGAAATATCCTGGAAATCGGATGCTTGGCTGGCGTAAACTTGTCGATGGGAAGGTAAAATAACATGATACTTGTCTAGACATTCTAGTTTCAAGTAGTTTTGGGTACTGATTTCGGATGGATTTGCTTTGGTGATTAGTGGGGGCCTTATGCTTGGAAAACGTACAAGGAAGTTTATGAGGAAGTTCTCCAAGTTGGTTCTGCACTACGAGCATCTGGTGCTGAACCTGTAAGCATATACTGAGTCATGAGTGTTTGCTATCTAGTCTGCTTCTTATGAAGATTTTTTCTCTTTTATGGTTTGTAATGACAATGTAATTGTGACAGGGTTCCCGTATTGGCATTTATGGATCAAATTGCCCTGAATGGATTGTGGCAATGGAGGTTTGTTACTTTTAACACCGTCTTTAATTAGTTCTGTTATCTTCTGCTTTTCTTTTCTATGTTCTTCTTATTTTTTTTGCCGGACATGTTGCAATTTTTATAGTCATCTTCCCCGTAATTTATTTTACATTCTCCTGTAGGCTTGCAATGCCCACAGTTTGATTTGTGTGCCTCTCTATGACACCCTTGGTAAACTCTCTCTCAAATGCATAACACAATGAAATTTTTATTCAAGTTTCTTCTCTATTTTTATTTTGTCATCCTAAACCCAAAACTGTAACAAGTTACTCTTATGCAAGCAATATTCACAACATACATTTTACTATACTGGTTCAGTCCTAAAAATTAGCAGAGTTACTTTAAAGGAAAAAAAAAGTTAGGCAATTTTATTTAACCTTTAAATATCTTCCTGGATGCAGGGCCAGGAGCTGTGAATTTTATCATAGATCACGCTGAGGTTGATTACGTTTTCATCCAAGATAAGAAAGTGAAAGAAGTGAGAACCAGAAACTTCAACCTATGTCCTATGAAGTGAAAACCACTTGTTTTTTCATATAACAATGATTCTGATTGGATGCACATAATAATTGTTGTGCAGCTACTGAATCCTGATTGTCTATCATCTCAACGGCTAAAAAGTGAGCATTGCAGGGTAAATTCTGTTTACTGAAAGTGCTAAAATGCATTCTACTAAATTTGGTTGTGGTTGCAGCCGTCATTTGCTTCACTTCATTGACTGAGGAACAGAAGGAAAAGGCAACCCAGTTTGGGATTAAACCATTCTCATGGAATGAATTCCTTGAATTGGTTAGTTATTCTGTGATTTGACTAAAATGTAACAGTTTGATTTTTGTCTGCCACGATGAAGTACAGCGTTCTAGGAGGTCATGAATATTTAAGTCAAAACAAGATTGAATATCCTCAGATTCCCAGATTAGCATTACTGGTACTTCTACTTTACTCGTGGCTTATCTTTTTCAGTTGGATTGATCTTAGAGTTTGTTGTTATTCAGGGAAAACAAATCCCGGCGGAGATTGTTCCACCACAGATTAATAACGTTAGCACAATTATGTATACCAGTGGTACAAGTGGAGATCCTAAAGGTGTTGTGTTAACGCATGAAACCATTGCTTTTTCTGTTAGAGGGATTGACCTCTTCTTGGAACAGTTTGAAGACAAGGTAAATACGATAATCGAACTTCTGATAGATTCTGTATACACCATATCTATTATGTATCTTCTTTTACTGATATTTGCATTTGTGAGTTTGACTAGATGACAGGAGATGATACCTATTTATCATTTCTGCCTCTGGCTCATATACTTGACCGGTTGATTGAGGAATACTTTTTTCATAAAGGTGCATCTGTTGGATATTACCATGGGGTATGGTACTAGAACTATTTCTTATCTTAATTGGAATTTACGAAAGGCGCATGTTTGCAATATGCACTAGCACATATTTACAAAAGCAGTTAGGATTCTGCAGATTTTTGCTTTTATACTGTGTTTGTCTTTCCTAGAGTCTGATCTTGTTTAATCTTTGATTTGTTTCCGATAATTGCGTTAATTTTCTTATTTGAAGGATCTTAATGCGTTGGCGGATGATTTAATGGAATTAAAGCCAACACTTTTTGCTGGGGTTCCTAGAGTCTTTGAAAGAGTGTATGAAGGCATGAAAATATTCCTAATCAACAGTTTGCAACAGCTTTATATTTGGACCTACTATGCTAATCTAGTCAAACCAATTTGTTTTCTAGGTATAAAGAAAGCAGTACAACAGCTCAATCCAAGAAGGAGAAAGATTTTTGATCTTCTCTACAAATAGTAAGTAGTTCTAAGATTTTTGATCTTCTCTACAAATAGTAAGTAGTTCTAAGATTTTTGATCTTCTCTACAAATAGTAAGTAGTTCTTCCTCTAATTTCATGATATTCATTTTAACAAGTATTAGTCTGTTCACTTCTTATACTAATTGGTTGTATGCTGCTGAACTTACTTCTAGTATACCTTTTTAATGGTCTACAGCAAACTTGCTTGGATGAACTGGGGTTACAAAAACAAAAATGCTTCACCATTAGCAGATCTCTTAGCCTTCAGAAAGGTTGTACTTTTTCTTTCTCTGCTACGTATTTCAGAACTACATGTCTCACCCAAAATGGAGTTCGCAGCTACTTTGCATGAAATAGTTGAATAGAATGGTTAGATTGTCATCACATTCTAGTCTTACCTCTCTTTCTTTATATGCTATTTAAGATAAAAGCTAGGCTAGGTGGCCGGGTTCGACTTATAATATCTGGAGCAGCTCCTTTGAGTTCTGAGATCGAAGAATTTTTGCGGGTTACTAGCTGTGCTTTTGTTGTCCAAGGCTATGGTAAAGACTTCTGCTTTTAGCTTATAGATATATAAGAACCAGATATCAAGATTCTGTTTTTCTATATTATACATGATATCAGTCCAGCAATTCCAAAAAGTTCATCTAAGCCTTGTATGCTATATATTTAGTCTAATTCCACAGCTCTTCCTATTTGTTTTAAGAGTTAACTTTAGACATTGAACCAGTCAATGCATTGTGGTTGATTCAGGGTTGACTGAAACTTGTGGACCAACAACTATCGCCTTTCCTGATGAAATGAGCCTTGTTGGCACTGTTGGTTCGGTATTAGTCTACAATGAGTTGCGCCTTGAGGAAGTTCCGGAAATGGGCTACAACCCTCTTGGAAATCCCCCTCGTGGTGAGATATGTCTTAGAGGGAAGTCAGTTTTTGTTGAGTACCACAAAAATCCTGAGCTGACAAGAGAAGCAATTAGAGATGGTTGGTTTCATACAGGTGAGAAAAGAGCTTTTCTTCTTAGTCTCAAAAGAAACTTCTTTCGATAATAACTTGTTTCAAGTCCTTGGTATTTTCAGGGGATATAGGGGAAATGCTTCCAAATGGAGCAGTTAAGATAATTGATAGGAAGAAGAATCTTATAAAACTGTCCCAAGGAGAGTACGTTGCTCTTGAGTACTTGGAGAATGTGTATGGTATCACTCCAATTGTTGAAGATGTAAGCTGTCTTGTTTATTTCTCTTTTGCTGTTTTCTTCATATGTTGATCTATATATGGGGACTGATTTTTAATTTCTTTTTCAACTGTTTGTAAGATGTGGATATACGGGGACAGCTTCAAGTCATCACTAATTGCAGTAGTTGTACCACATGAAGAAAACACTAAAAAATGGGCATATGTAAATGGTCATATGGGTTCATTTTTTGAACTCTGCCAACTAGATCAGCTAAAGAATTTTGTGCTTTCCGAGCTGAAGTTAACAGCTGAGAGAAACAAGGTATCATCTGAGTCATTTTTCCCATGTTTTCTGCTAGAAGCTTTGAGTTACATATAACTCAAAATCTTGAATTACCATGAGAAATTGAACATATGGAACATGACTTCTGGGAATTCTTAATGCAAGCTTTGGGAATATTAGCCTTTTGAAAGCCGTACTTATGCTTAGACATACAAGTATTGTTCTTCTTTGCTCGCTTATCCATTTCTGTTTATTGGTGACTCTTTCTATTGTATTCAATTATGTAGTACTTGGATTATTATTACTTTACCGTTCCTTTTTTCTAGCCTCTTTAACCTTTCTTCCATTATTTAACCAGCTAAGAGGCTTTGAATCCATCAAAGGAGTCATTCTAGAACCTCAACCTTTTGACATGGAAAGAGATTTGGTGACAGCAACATTGAAAAAGAAAAGAAACCATCTTCTCAAATATTATCAGGTAAAACCCAACTGCTCTTAGTTGTGGTTTTTCATATATATGCATACTTACATATGCTTGTGACGCAACTTACTGATGTCAAAATTTTGACAGGTTCAAATTGATGAGCTCTACGATAACTTGGCTGGACGCAAATGAAAAGTAAATGGTCGGGTCAACAGCGGAATACAATCTTTGACTAGTATTACCAGGTTTCCCTTGTCCGAAATAAACAGGAGAAAACATACACAAAAGGGATTATGTAATACTGATTGTGTTATAATAATCCATGGTATAATTTACGTAATAGTGTGTATTGTAGTGAACTCTTACCATAGCCATCGTGTTGAGTAATAAGAATATTTTTCTTTGTCTCTTTTTTCCTTTCTGTCTTTTTTCTCTTTCGGCTTGGGAGACAGGGAGAGTGATAAGAACACATCTCTTTAACTGTTAACTTTAGCTCGGAGAGCACAAAATTCCGAGCTAAAGTTAACACCTAAGAACACCTCTTTCAACATCAGCTTGGGTTTTGTCAACTTTTCTCGTGGCGCACTCAACCTCATCTAAAAATAAATTAGAGTTCCTTTGTAATGAATTCGGAAATTTTGTCATGTTTAATGGCCTCTTTTTTTTTTTTTTTTTTTTTTAAGTAACGTTACTGGGCATCATATGTCCCATCACACACGATGTGTAAATTTATTATTATCTAATTATAATTACACTTTAAATAAGGTTTAACTCAATTTATTAATTAGAAATCAACAATATTAGAGTAACACGTCACTGTAGTGTAATGCCTAGCTTACAGTATTGGTTTTTTTTAACTGACTAGCGACCAACCCATTGAACTAAAATTCATTGTTTAATCATATTTTGACGTATCAACTTAAAAGGTGAAAAATATTTAACAATGTCAATTATTTCATATTTTGTAATATAATCGGATGATACATCAGTTATTTGATAATTGTATAGGCATAGAATAAAGGAAACAGAAAATGGACATATATTCACCTGCACTCCTTTTGTTTTTCATTTTTCAAATGGGCTATTAAGCTTTAACCATGCACTGTACACACAACATTATAACAACCAATCCTCTTAAAATCGCAGTTATTAAGAAAGGTGCAATACAAACCTTTTAATGATCCAAGAACACTCTCGGGTTCCTACATGTTCAAGCTTTTACTTTCTAGAGCACCCTACTCTTGTAGACGGGCCAGACTTACTCGAGACCACATAGACTCACCCATGTTCTGGAGCCCCTTGCATCATATATTCATATAGCATTCAGTTTTTGGCGTCCCACTCCCACTACCATTTTTCCATTTGCTGGAATAGCTTCTTATCAATTCACAGATGCGGAGGTTGGGCAGAGTCTTCCACTCCCTAACTTCAACCCACCACTTCTGTACCTCCTCAACAATAAGTCTCAATCACATGCTCACCACCCATCTTCATAACAACTCCATAGTTGATGCGACTATACTGTTTGAGGACAACCCCACATCCCGAAACATCGTCTCCTACAACATAATGCTCGCCTTGTACGTTAGAAATGACCGGCTGCGACATGCCCAGAAGCTGTTTGATGAAATGCCCCTGAAAGACGTCGTTTCATGGAACACCATGTTATTGGGATTAAGGAAGACTAAAAACCCACAGGGAGTGTGTACTTGTTTCTTACAAATGCGAAGAACTAGTTTTAGCCCCAACGAGTACTCGATATCCTTGGTACTCAGCACGGTATATAACACGGAGTTCAACATTTTGGTCGCGCAGATTCACTCATTTGTAGTTCGTGCGGCACTGAACTCGAGTTTGTTTGTTGGATCGGCATTGATGAGAGGGTACGCAGATGTGGGGGATTCGGTAGCTTTAAGCAGAGTGTTTGATGAGATTTTGGACAAAGATATTTCTTCTTGGAATGCCTTGGTTTCAGGTTACATGAAGATAGGGTGGATGCGTGAGGCTGTGAGAGTTTTTGATGCCATGCCAGAGAAGAATATAGTGTCTTGGACTAGTTTGATGAATGGGTATATTGATAATAAGAGGATCAATAAAGCTCGTTCTATTTTCAATAAAATGCGTGAAAAGAATGTGGTTTCCTGGACTGCAATGATCAGCGGGTACGTGCAAAACCAGCATTATATGGATGCACTGAGGCTCTTTCCCTTGATGTTGAAATCAGGAATCCCACCTAATCATTTCACATTTTCGAGCGTGCTAGATGCATGTGCAGGCTGTTGTTTGCTTCTCACTGGCCAGCAAGTTCACTCGAGCATATTGAAATCAGGCATACCAGATGACATTATCTTGTTGAGCTCGCTTGTTGATATGTACGCAAAATGTGGGGACATTGACTCTGCATTCTGTGTTTTTGAGTCCATTCCAAACAAGAATGTTGTGTCATGGAATACAATGATAGGAGGCTATGCAAGGCATGGGCTTGCAGCAAGAGCATTGGACGAGTTCGAGAGAATGACAAGAAGTGGTATCAAGCCTGATCAAGTAACATTTATAAACGTATTATCAGCATGTGCGCATGGAGGAATGATCAAAGAGGGCGAGAAGCACTTTGATTCGATGGCAGCCAAGTACAGGATCCAAGCAGTGGGAGAGCATTATGCTTGCATGGTTGACCTATATGGGAGAGCAGGACTACTCGAGGAAGCGGTGAGATTGGTCAAAAAAATGCCTATTCAGCCGGATGTTGTAGTTTGGGGTGCACTACTTGCAGCTTGTGGCTTGCATTCGAGTTTAGAACTTGGTGAGTTTGCTGCGGAGGGAATTAATAGACTGAAAAATGAGCATCCCGCTGCCTATTCAGTGCTTTTAAAGATTCATGGAGAAAAAGGGTCTTGGAACAATGTAACCGAGTTGAGGCAAATGATGAAAGGGAACCGAGTTAGAAAGCAAAGTGCAGGTAGTTGGGTTGAGCCCCATTCTTCCCCATCTTATAGTAAGACAATTTTCTAGTATAACATCTCTATGTCAATTCCAAAAGCAATTCTTTATGGATGATCCCTAATTTAATGGCTACAGCAGCAAACCCAACATCCAAGGAAAATTTTTTGTTCTTTGGTATCGACCATCGAGTACTATGAAGTTGACAGATTTGCATCCCGACAATGAGATCATTGTCAAGAAAAATGATGTCGCAGCAGCCTAATATGGGCGTAAAGTGGAGGACATACCGAAATTTACTTTATATCTTCATCGTGTAACCGTGTCAACGATAAGCATCCCACCCAGGTTTCGATGAACAAATAACAAAGCATTGTAAATTAGAAATAATGCAAACTCAAAATTCGAATGAAGCCAAATGTACTAAGTACGCCATCTTCTAATTCTTCAATAAACTAGTGATTTCTAGAAAATGAAACCAGAAAATCAACTCAAATAGAAATAGTGATAGCATACAAGATTGGTCTACTATAGCTATCTAGGAAATAATAGCTTAAAAATGTTGTAAAAGGATCAGATTCCACGCTTTTGCCATTGGAAGGGTCAAAAGGAAAAGGAGCTCGAAAGACTTAGGCAAGAACTTCATTTTCGGTTTCTACTCTCCTCTCTCTCCTTCTCACGCTTCTTGTAAAGCCTCTCGAGAACTCTCTTGGCCTCACACTGAGGAAAGTTCTCCAGATCGAAGTAATGTGGTGCTATATCAACTAACCTGTACCCAAATAAAATTTGCATAGAAAGAAAGGTTAAATCTCGGAAAGGGAGCATCAAAAAAGGCTTCAGATACTAATTACCATTTAGAAAAATGGATAACACCAGAGAACGAGACAAGAACTTCAAAATAATTGGACAAATATTAGAGGTCTAGAGAATAAAGAAACCACTGACCCACCAAAGAAAGAACAATGCAGCAGCAAAACATGAGAAACAAAACAAAATGAATGAAAATAAATAAGTAAATAAGAGTTGGAAAAAGAGAGACTAACCACTCCCCCCGAATATCCGTAACTGTACGGATAAAATTCCTGGTGGTCAAGACATACTCATTGTAAATGACCCACTCCGGCTTGTGATCCAGGCAATTTGAAGGATGCAAGTGCACCACCTGCAAAATAATAATGCTCCTTTCATATTAGTATTTATATACACAGTAACCAAATAAAGAGAGAGAGAAAAGAAAAACAAAAACAAGAGAAAACAAGCTTAGTATGTGTACCTGGTTGTCCTTCACGGTTAAGTAGTGTCCAGTGCGCTCCAGATGAGCTACCTGCATGAAATATCCAGCCAGCATGGCCTTCCTTATGTTGATGTAGTAGTCACGGCTGTTGAAATCAGTACTGCATAACTTGAGGTTGAATCGACCCATGATCCTGACCAGTTGTTGTCTGACGTTATCTGCAGATTTCAGTGACCTATGATTGATAAAATTTTCGTAACACCATGACTGATCCTCATCTGTGACAAAAACAACAAAGAAATAAACTTCTTAACACTAATTCCAATTGATATGTAAATGCATATTTTTCAATTTGATAGTGGGTGGAAAAGAAGAGGCAAATATTTAGATATGTACTTACTATTTTGCTTGTATGCATGATACACGTTCAGCAGTGTGAGGTGATCTCCATCGATGTGCCCAAACCTAGCTTTTGCCTCATCTGCAGCTTTCTGAGCCTCCCTAGGCCGGACAAAGCAATTTTGTACTAAGAAAGAAATTGGTTATCACAGAGGAGGCCCCCTGTAGGTCAGCAGATGCATAGAGGCGAGACGACACCATGTGCTTCATGAGATAATACTGAGAAACTGCAACTATCTGCATCAGCACTTACTTAGAAATCCTATGGTGCATGCCAACCGGGGGCATGGAACCAAGACACGACAGTGGCTGATGACAACCTAATTTGACACAATACTACTCTAACTGTATGCATAAACACTTGTGTACGCATTTACCAGTTAGAGGACATCACATGCACAGATACCCATCTATGCACATGGGAACTTTACAGGCTTGCATTGAAAAACTATGCAGCCTGGCAATATCTGCATCTCTGCAGAAATCTACGACAGACACAACTAAAAAGACAAACTAGCAAAAAGAACATACCTGATAGCATGGCAGAAATGGACAGAATCTCATTCGAACAGTTGAATTCAGGGCTAACAACGAGCATCTTGGACATCTGAGGATCTAGTGGAAATTCACTCATAATTTCTCCCAGCTTTGTCAAGTTTCCTTCATCATCCAATGCTCCCAAATAATTCAACACCTCTAGTGCTCGCATTAATGTCTCTGGAGCAGGGGGGTCCATGAAATCAAAATGAACCAGATCATCTATTCCCAGTTTCTTCAAAGTCAGTACTGTGTTCGCAAGGTTCGACCTCAATATTTCCGGATAGGTCTGTGGCTGAAGTTCAGTATTAAAACTCTTCTCTGTGTAAAGTCTGAAACATTTGCCTGGCTGAGTTCTTCCAGCACGACCTGATCTTTGATGTGCACTGGCCTTTGATATAGGAGAAACCAACAATGACTCAACTCTCACTCTTGGGTTGTATACTTTTTGCTTAGAAAATCCAGGGTCAATAACATAAACTATCCCATCTATGGTCAAAGAAGTTTCTGCAATGTTTGTTGACACCACAATCTTCCTTCCAGGAGGGCCTCCCTCGGTCAATGGAGGTGGAGCAGGATCAAAAATTTTCTGCTGCATTGCTGGAGGAAGAGAGGAATATAGAGGAACTACTTTCACAGGACCCACCTGGTCACCAAGATTCCCAACCTCCTTGTTTATTTTTCGACATGCATCTTCTATCTCCTCTTCCCCAGTAAGAAATACAAGTATATCGCCTGGAGGCTCACACAAGTGTATCTGCACAACCGTCCGAATTGCTGCCTCAAGGTAATCCCTTTCAGGTTCTTGGGTGTAAAAGATTTCCACAGGGTGAAGCCTACCAGGAACCTTCATAAGTGGCGCACCATTAAAATAACCCTGAAACTTTTCAGCCTCGAGAGTTGCACTCATCACAACCAGCTTCAGATCAGACCTATTTTTCAGTACTTCCTTTAAGAGTCCAAAAAGAACATCTGTTGCCAAAGTTCTTTCATGAGCCTCGTCAAGAACTATCACCTTGTACCGTTCCAATAGTGGATCTGTCATAGCTTCTCTTAAAAGCATACCATCAGTTAGATACCTAGCACAGAAAAAACAATAATATGTTAAGTCAATTAATGGGATACCACTCACATATGATAAGCACTTCTAAAGATAAAGCACGAACAAAAAAGAAAAGTAGGGCTTAAGAGAACAAGCATACTTCAAAACTGTCCTTGCACTGCTGCAGTCTTCGAAACGAATGCTATAACCAACCTCTTCTCCAATGGTCACGTCCATCTCTTCCGCAACACGTCGAGAAACTGACATGGCAGCCACTCTACGAGGCTGGGTGCACGCTATCATCATCTTTCTTCTTTTATCCGGAGTTTCAATATCAATAGCATCCAAAACAAATTGAGGGATCTGTAAAAATAGAGAGTCTACAGTCAATATACCTATTTAAACATACATACTTATATTGGGGAAGCCAGTTGCAAGGACACAACTACATATAGCTTCCTATACATTACGCTAAGAGACGAATCCACATATATTTTAAAATAAGATAACAGCTTTGATATTCCTAATAATCTAGCCTTTGATGCCGTCCATTCTGTAAAGTTTTCCAATATTAATCAACTACCAAATTTACTTTAAAAAAAAAAAAAATCCTTCTCCTATGTTAATAGGCGAAACCCTTCTCCTCTAAAAAGAAAAACCATTAACGCAATAAGCTGAAGTAATCATGATCATCAATTTATCAGGTCGTCCCTAGTTTCATAATCAACTTTCCCCCAATTTCGAGTAAGCAAGTAATAATGTAATGGAGAATGTGTTTATACCTGAGTGGTTTTGCCACTACCAGTCTCACCAACGAGAATAAGAGTCTGGTTAGCCTTCAAAGCCTGCAAGAACTCGTCTTTCTGCTGCCAAACGGGCAAGGTCCTCCTCTTCTCAAGGATGTCAAAGTACCTCTGGGAATAGGGCTTGCCATTCCAGGGATTGATCAGACTATTGCCCGAGTTATTGTTCATCGGAGCTCCACCGCCGTTGGATTTGGAGATCTTTGCAGCGACGGTCGTCTCGTCCACCACGTCAAACAGGCTCACCTTCCTCTTCCTCTCCGTACCCATCAATCAATATAGCTCTGCAATCAATTGCACCTATACTCAGAGGAATCGATATATATATATATCTCTGTGTATATAGAATAATAATGGAGCAGGGAGCTTCGGGAATGGTATAATTCTAGGGTTAGGAGTAAACCCTAGCAGAAGATTTGGGGTAGAAATGAGTAGGAAGGGAAGGGAAGGGACAGGACAGGAAGGCTAGGGCTTTGGTGTGGCGCTAATATTCAACATATAATATATGGAGTGATAATAGATGAACTTTCCAGAATTACGGATGAGTCCTTTTTATATCCTTGGGGTTGGGGGGGTGTTGGGAAACCTCGTTAAACCGACTACTACGAGTTTTCGCGGTTTACAACTCATTGAGCCTGGCCCGTTATCATGGCCTAAATGGGCCTAATTCATCGTATTTACGCCCATGATGGGTAACCCACCAAAACACGGGTTTTGGACCTTTGTAGTAATTAGACTTAGCCAGTTAGGCCCAATTCCAAAATAGCCGAAGGGGGCTGCAGAGGAGGGAAAGTTCGGGCCTTTCGAGCCCAAAAAAATGGGCCCTTTATGCAAATCATGGAATGAGAAAGGAAAATTGATACAAATAGTACTGATTTTGACCGAGAAGACCTTTTTTAGTAGTATTTTGGACAATAACTTTTCCTAATAATATTTTGGTATTTTGTGACCCTATATGACGAAGAGTCACACACGATTTGTGACATTACTAAAAGTGTCAATTTAAAAAAGACTTCTATAAATGCCACTTTGTGCCAAATTAGTACTATCCAGGTCAATTTCCCAATGAGAAATTGAGAAAAAGACATGGACTGACTTGCACAAAATGACTTTTTTGTACATTTTTTTTAAGATATTTTTAGGAGTATCAAAGATATACCCCAAAACAGACATCTTTGTTAACAATTTTTTGATAATGGAAAAATTCTAATTAATGGTTTTTTCATCATCAAGAAGTTCTTGACTGATCAAAAAGCCCTTAATATTCTTAAAAATGTTATTTTAGAAAAATTCACAAAAACTAATTTTAGCCCAAATTAGTCCGATCCGTGTGATTTTCCCTGAGAAATTTAGTTGGAGTCTGCTAGTAATTAAAAGCATCTTCTAGATTAGATTCTCATTGTCGTGGCCCATGCCAAACGGCAGATGACTCATGAGTCATGACAGACAGTTATGAGTCTTATGACTTGTCTATGAGCAGCCGAGACTAGACTGTCAGAGTCCTAGGATCAATAATTCAACGTTTATCCAAAAAAAATTAAAAAATAAAAAACACTCAAAGTCGTTTAAAAGTAGCTCATTATGGTGCTCAAGTATCTTTCTAATATGATGAATTCTAAGTTTTTTTCACAAGCCGATTGCCAAATTTATGGCAAACAGAGCAGCAGAAGCTTTGGCTACCTGAGTTTAGGGGATATGGGGAAATTAATTATTAATTTAAATAGGAAAATTATTAGTAGGAGGGGGGAAAAAAGAAAAAAAAAAAAAGAAAAAGAAAAAAGAAAAGTGTTTGAGGCACTATTGATGTATCGGGCTGCCCGCACTAAAGGTATGATGCCAACTTGTCAGTGATGTTTGTTAAGTTTTCAATGGCTTAATTTGGAGTTAAACATGAGCCGTCTTGAACTTGCTTCTCTCCCCAGTTGTAGCCAATGAACTTCAATTTGTATAACAACTAGCTACATGATATATTAAAATTAGAGATGTGACAGATAATTACGAATATTGAAAACTATTAAGTAATAGAATAAATAAATAAAAAATTAAACGCATTCAGAACTTTTAAAAAAAAAAAATCAAATAAAAACAGAAGTAGTTACTAACAAAAAAATTTTCTGATAATAGTATTAGAGTATATCACACTAGTGCTCCTTGAACTTTAAAATTTGTAGAAGAAATTGCAGGGTTATTTTGAAACTTGAATTGACTGCAACAAATTCACAAATATACATTGGTATTTTTTTTTATTAAAAAAAAAAATGAGATCAAAATTATGAGACGTGCCCAAACTTTCTTCTCTTGGGAATCCTCGTTCAACCTAATCCATCATAATCTTTCAACTTGCTAAATTAAACCAATCTGATGGGCATGAAGAGGACCCACAGGCCATATGATCTTTGGTGGCATATACAATTAAGTCTCTAAAAGTCTCAATTAAAATTGATGAGCGCGCGGGAAAGAGTGACCAAATCTGAGTTTCTCAGATGTCGTTATCTCATACCAACCTGTAGTTAATTCTGGTTCCAATATCACATGTTGATGCCAACTCCAACTCATCCAAATCATGTGTAATGAGTCTATGTTCCCCCAATTGCCTACTGACACTAAACCAAAAGTTCCACTTTGGCTTTATATATATACATACCATCTCACTATTTTGCTTTGCTTTTTGCCCACTTGTTTGGCCTTTGCCTCTACGTTCTAGACTAGTACATACATATACATACAAATGGAAACACAACAAAAAATAACAGAAAAGGAGAGAGAACACAACTACCATATACATTTTAAAGAATAATGCTACATATCTTGACAAAATATTTAGAAAAATTTACTCTATTGATGCGATAGTATATAAGCGCGCTTAACGTCTTTGCCACTTAACAAGCTGCGTACACATTCAAGTTATAAACTTAGAAAGAAAAGCCATTAATATATATTCTCTACATTTTTGCTCATATAAGAACGACTTATTAGCAAAGTATAGCGTAGACATTGCAAGTTTCAACTGTCTAAAAATAGAAACTAGACAGAGAGCGAAAACATACAAAGTTAACTATAACCCAAACTTAGATAACCATTCATCCCTTTTTTAATCGAAGGCCACGATATGAGCCTCTGTGTGGTTCTGGACCAGCTAGCCCTAGCATATATAGGTTCATTACTTATTGGGTTATTATTGTACTTTAATGAACAAGATTACAAGATATAAATTTAGCAAAAGATATGAAAGAGAAAACTCTTAAACAAGTGGTATACATATATACTACTATTCATAGCAGTCCCATACATTTGGTAACACACCAACAGAATACAGCTGTTCCTTTTGAAAATGTCGAAGAGCACTTTAATATGTTGTTCCAGGGCGGGACCCCTATTATAGCATATCACACATATCATTACAGAAAGATATATCGTGGCTTGTGATTAGATCCGAGCATTATGCATTATATGGTAAGCATGCCCACTCCAAGCCCAAAAATAACTTTTCACAATACCTTATTGAACCCTCTTTCTCTCACGTAGAAGCCTATATCCTATCCTCCTAAATTCTGATACTGCAGAGAAAAATAAAAGAAGAATCACGAAGATAAGATATATGTACAAAATCATAAACCATACTTCATAATGAAAGAAAAGTAGTATCTATATATATAGTACGGTACATTTTTTTTAAACATCACCTGACCTCAGCAAGAGTTGGAATGTACAATGCCACAGAAACACCGAACAAGTTAGATAGCAAGATTTCTATGGTATCATAATTTTTTTTTTTTTTTCACTCATCAACTGTGTATTTATATATATGAAATTTAAAAAAAAAACATTTGGGTACAAAAAATGACATTCAAAGTGGTAAACAGAAATATATCACAATATTTGGTTGGTGATATTACAAATGTTTTTGTGAAAAAGGGATTAATTCATAGCTTCAGCTTTTACAAGTTACCATCCCTTCGTTTCCAGCCAAAATCAAGTACTTGTCTCTCCTGGTCAGGGCCGTGCATTCAAACCCCAAAGCCTTGCCCAGCTCACCCTGCACGTGATTAGCCACGTCGAACCTAGACCTACTCCCGTCTTGACACGTGTACAGCCCAGATACCTTCTCAAGTATTTGAATGGTGTAGATGGGCGAAGGGTTCATGAGGAAGAAGATGGGGTCCAAGCACTTGAGCCCACCAGCGGTTGTGCCGTGGAACATGCTGACGTGGGTACTCACTGCCACGGGGACAATCTCATCAGTGATCTCCGAAAATAGTGGGCTGAACCTAAGGAGGTATGGTTCTCTACACGTGGTTCCTTCGGGACACACGACCAAATCCCCTTCACTCAGCAACTTCTCCATCTTCTGCGAGTCTTGATCACGGTTTCTCGTCAATCGGACGGTCCTGATTGGTGCTAATATCTCAGACATTCTGCTTAGGCTGTACGTGAGCGCAGTCAAGTTATTCTTCAACGTGAACGCCAGGTAAAGCGGGTCCAGCAGAGTTCTGTGGTTGCAAACGTAGAGGAGCCCTTTGTGCTTGGGATTGTTGAGTGGGCCCTCGAGTTTGGGCTTCTTAGTTGTCAAGCGAAGCCCACTGAAGGCTAGGATAGGGCAGGACACGTCGTAGGGTAGTGATACAGCAATGATGATCCTGGCCACCGCGAGGGTAACTCCAAGTGGGCCCCACATTAGAGCTTGTAGCGTTGTTAATGGAGTGGGCCTAAGAGCCAATCTACCGTCGTGGAAGATAAGTGGCTTTGGGTATCTCTCTCTTGGCAGAGTATGCCAGTTTCTCTTGTCTGTTTCGCTCACTAGGTAGACATCCTGTCAATATAACAATAATAAGTCGATAAACAATAACAGCTGGTTTTATAAAAAATAAATAAGACACGCTCATAGAGGAATAGAGATAGATTTTGCTATATCTATGTTTATGATTAGTATTAATATCAAGGGTCTAACATCATGTAACTCATACGATAATGTGAACTTACATGGTGGTAATAAGTCATGTAATTTTACGTAGTAATTTTCAATCTAAAACAGCCTAATCCAAAGGCTAATATCTAGCTAAGCTAGCCGGTAAAGTTAGTAATCTCACTAATTACTTGGAGGTCATAGTTAAATGTGTATGAATCAAATCTTGCCTTCACCAAAGTGAAAGAGACATATTTTTATAGAACGAGGAAGAAAAGGAAATGGACAATAAAGGATAATTGCGAGATAAAATTACTTTTTACCCCTATTTTTCAAACGTGTATACTAATAAAAAAAAATTACTATGACTAGTAGTAATTATTGTGGAAGTAGTAAATAGTACTTCTTTCCAATGTGGTAGGTTCTGAGTTCTGATAAATTTTCCTTCCCTAGTCATAAAGAAAATTAATTACATACCTTGCAACAGGAGAATACATGGTGATCAGGAAAGCTATTGAAGTCGGTGATGGCAATCATATCAGAAGAAGCGTTGGTCAAGTCTTTTTCCTCCATACAAGGCACATATTTCTTGTTCTCTTCCATGACTCCCAAATAGTATCCACGAAACACCTTAAGCTCTCTCCCCACCACACAATCAATCTGCAAATAGTCTCTCAAGAAGCTTTCAACCATGACAATTGGAAAATTGGTCACAGCAACTCTCTTTGAACCCTTTTGAAGCAACTCAAACATCTCCAACCCTACATCCTCTAAGTAAAACTTTGGCAACACCGCGGTTCCCACTCGAAAACTCTCCTTCTTGATCCCAAAGAAGCAGATCATGACCATCAATTTCAACCCCATTTCTTGGCTTAAGAAACAGATTAAAGGGTATAAAAGGAATAGGACAATTGACCTAAAGAGACCTCCAGCTTCAAAGGCCACTAGCATGAAGTATGGGAACAAAGAAGAAGATTTAAGTAAAGCTCCTTCCATGTTGAAGATGAGAGTTGAGTTGGTGAGATCTGTTGATGATGATCTGTGAGAGAGAGAAGGGTACTTGTGATATATTTTAAAGCTTGATGATTGGCTAAATGCATGGCTGTTGCTAGGGCTTCGCCGCAAACTCTTCCGGAAAAGAATTCGATAAAGGAAGAAAAATAATGACTTGAAGAAAAAAGCTTTCGACATTTGGTTGATTTTCTTTGATGACTAGCTACTAGTAGTAGTTGTATTAGAGGTTTTGCTATAACGTTATTCTTACTTATAGAGTTTAGAATATGAAACCTCTAGTGCCGCTTTTATAGAATTGTAGATATGAAAATACCCTTAAACTTGGACTTTATTACAATTGAATATACATTAATACTTTACGCGTTGACGTTTTCCCATGCAACTTCATTCCCTGTCGGCTTATCACTTTTTATTTGTGGATATAATAATTCCAAATCCAAAATCCAATCAGGAAATAATATTAATTATGATATTATTAAGGGTTAATAGTATCATTAATCCCCAACCTATTACTATTTTGGCATATTAGTCCTTAGCCTTTTTTTGTGGCATTTAAGTATTAAAAATTTTTCTTTTTGACACCATTAGTCTTTTTGGCATATTTTATCCAAGATTCCGTTAAAATTCATTTGAACGAGAGAAATTTTATACCATTGATCTCGATTTTTTAATTGTTTAACAATTTAGTCCCTATTTTTTTATACTCATATTTACGATTAACAATATTGCATCTGTCAATCTTTCGGGAAATTAAAATTCAAAGACGGATATAAAACACACCATTCATTTAAAAACTAAATTCAAAACAGAAAAAAAATTATACTAATAAACCTTAGTTTATGTCAAACTATAGTAACTTTATGAACAAAATCAAATTATAGTAACTTTACGAACAAAAAATAATTATCTTATTATTTTTAAAATAAAAAAAATTTCACATACACATTTTTATATTAGTCAAATTTAACTGAAAATTTACTATATCCATTAAATGTTTATGTAATTATGAATGGTTATTCTAAAAAATTAATTAACTATTTGCAATAAATAAGCTTGAAAAATTTTATAGTTTTCTATTAATTATTATTATTTTTAAAACAAAAAAAATTCCACATACACACTTTTATACTAGTCAAATTTGACTGAAAATTTACCATATCCATGAAATATTCATGTAGTTATGAATGGTTATTCTAAGAATTAATTAACTATTTGCAGCAAATAAGCCTGAAAAGTTTTATAGTTTTCCATTAAATGTTCATTTCTTTATGTTATTGTATCTGTCAATCTTTTGAAAAATTAATTTTTTAGAATTTTAATTTTCCAAAAGATTGACAGATGCAATATTGTTAATCGGAAATATGAGTACAAAAAAATAGGGACTAAATATTTAAACAATTGAAAAATCGAGATCAATGGTGCAAAATTTCTCTCATTCAAATGAATTTTAACAGAATCTTGGATGGAATATACCAAAAGGATCAATGATGCCAAAAAAAGAAATATTTAGTACTCAAATGCCACACAAAAAAAAGTTGAGGACCAATATACTAAAATGGTAATAGATTGGGGACTAATAGTGCCATTAACCCTATTAGTAATAATGCTAGGTATTGGCTTTTCAACTAAACTATCGAAAAGAAAATTGTGCGACTCCGAATGATATATAAAATCATGTAGACGTCCCAGGTTCAAAGTTTTCAATGCTTGACGTGAAAGTGTATTAATACGTACTGATTATCACAGTTAACTTATCCATTTTGGATATATTACTTAGTATAGTCACTATATATAATATAAGGCACAGAATATTCTTCTTTAAGGGGGAAAAAAACAATACATTAAAATGGGTAATCTATGCTCGGAAACAAAATAGGGTCGATTATCGTTCTTTAAATTTCGGATGATCGATAGATGGAGAAATAATTGAATTAGAGGCTGGGGTGAATGACTTGAATTATAACGGTACGATTTTGGACAATACAAGAACATTACTCACACTCAATAAAGTCATTAAATTAAACACTATTTCAAAAAAAAAAAAAAAAAAAAGGAAAGAAAGTCATTAAATACTAGCCCAAAAATAACTTAATAAACTCTTTAAATATGGTGTATAAATTTAATTTTCGCTAATCAAAGTACATATAGGACGGGCTACCGAAAGGGTTTGTGTAGACTCACGTGCCTAGTACGAAGCTATCTTTATAAGGCCCGGTCGAATTGGTTATTTACTGCCCAATAATTAAAACAGTGCGTACAAAGAAGCCATCACATTTTTTGATATTAACGAGTTTTAAGTTCAAATTATGTAGGGACCTCGGAGCATTTTGCAAAATAAAGTTAAGTTTCTTACTAAAAATCAAATGGTATAGTTTTCTCAATTTTAGAAGTTTTAAAACGTGTATATTTTATATACTAATGTAAAACTCGGACATTAAGTGAAAGGTTCATTAATAAATGGGCTCTTGGGCAGTCAAGAGAGATCAAAGTAGATCCATCTGGGGTATGAAATTTTCATTAGCGGCAGTCTGGCAAGTATATATACGTGTATAGCTTGCATATCTCTCTCAAATCTATCGTTTTTGTATTGCAATTAAGGCTCGTACCTAATATTGTCTCGTCAAATTAATTCAATTTTGAATAAGTGGAAATATTCATTGTAACCTTTTCCACGAAATGCTGTCACAAACAATATACATATAAACGCAAATGTAAAGCCAAAGCCAAAGCCAAGTACTCACGCGTCAAAAAATAGAATCTTTACAGTCAAACTAGTAAGGCACATTATGAAGGTCGCCGTGTTCCGACGCAAGATTTAATCATTATTTACTCGAAGCCCAAAACATAAGATTTGGTCAAACGGTTAACGGTTGCAATCCAATTATTTATTTTTCCAAGAATAGGAAACGAATTTAAATAGTAAATCGTGATATCATCTTACTATCTTAGGATTTTATTTATTTATCGAACGCTTTTTAACGGTTGCAATCCAATTATTTATTTTTCCAAGAATAGGAAACGAATTTAAATAGTAAAAAGTGATATCATCTTACTATCTTAGGATTTTATTTATTTATCTTGCTATAGCTATCTTAGGATTTTATTTATTTATCGACCACTTTTTATTTATTTATTTATCTTAGGATCGAGATTCCCTAAAATATCAAAATTAGTTCAAACAATCCAAACCAATAGACTATTGATTTTTCAGAATGAAGCCTAGTGATGCTTCATAATTGGACCACAAATGTTGGAATTTATTGGAAATAGTTGAGCATCATATTTTAAGAGTTTTCACACATCATATTCATATCCCACTAGGAAATTGAATGAATTAAGGACGAAGAAATAGGAGACAACAGTATAGTTGATGATTTGGGCGTTTTGGACAATGGTACTACTAAAGGCAACTCAAATATTATTGAAATAGAGCAATGCTATTGGGCGTTAGTGGTGCTCAACACCATATGAAGTGTAATTCTATTATTGATTGATTTTAATGAATAAACTATGTCTCACATATGTCTCACTTGAAGTATAATTATAATCTTTTAGTATCAGTCTGACACGTCATGTGGTGTTGAGTACCATATGGTGTTTGTTAACATTACTCGTTGGAATATGATTAGGACCCAATCTATGATTTTTGTGTTGCCAAATTCGACCCCTAACTTTTGACCAGTTCCCATCCTACTTGTTGTTTGGTGGCCCACCCTTAATATTTAGAGAAATTAAGAGATACTTACAAAAATAAAAAGTACTACAAAAATACGATAATAATGTTTTCGTACGGAAATAAAAGCAAAAAAAATATATATATATGGTATCAAAATGCAATGGCAACATTTGTAATTTTGGCAAATTTTATGAAACGATGTTATTTAAATTAAAATGTAAAACAAGACTTAAATGAACCTTTAGTGAAATAGACTTCTCTTCTTTGGTCTAGGTTTGAATCTCACCAACCCTTTTTTATTTCCCTTTAATTTTATTTTTTTTTTCCAAATTTGACTAGTTACTAATTATGAGTTCTCAATTAAAGAACTAAGAACCATAATAAATGTGTTAATTATAAACTATAAACTAGATATAATAATCAAAAAGCATAACTATAATTCAATAACCAAAGTAAGTGGTAGACAGAAACTAATAACTAGCAATCAGTAAGTGGATTATGGACAAACAATCATACATTCCCCGTATTGGACCAGTTGGTGTGTCAACCATTTCATTGACATGTATATAGTCTCTCCCTTAAAGGGCACATTTTTTATTTTTCTCTAAAAAATATAAAAATAATCCGGCCCCCTAACCATCTTTTCTACCTTTTTTTTTCATTTTACAGTTTCAAAAAAGAAAAGACTAGTTTTTCAAGACAACTAAAAGGTTGGTACGTGCTGAATTATAGTGAAGAAGAAGCTGAAAATATCATCACGTAATCGGTACATGCATGCTGAATCGATTAATATTGAATTGATAAGTTTTAGGGAAAAAAAAAGAGGAGAAGTTTGTTTCTCGTCCCCTTACAAGGTAATTAGTGTGTAAATCTATGATATCTCTGATTCTCTCTAGCAATAGTTTCTGTCCAAAAAAACGAAAAGAAAGGGAAGATTATTGTAAACACTTGATTACGTTATCAATATATATTAATGTACTTTGATATGTCTTATTTGAGTGTTAACAGAAATTATTATATTTGGTTAAATTAGTATTATGTTTTTAGAAAATATATATACATATTTGTAGATCGTACTCTTTATTTCATTACTATATGATAAACGAATTTAGCGTGAATTCGTACCTCATGCAAAGACGGAGCCAATTAAAACTCAGGAGCGGTGGTCACATCTCATTTTTTAGAAAATTATGTTTTTTACCCTGAATTCATATAAAAATTTCAATTTTATCATTTATTTGTCCCCCTGAATTTTTATAATTATAGTTTTTTTCCCTTTTTATAAAAATTAATAATACCCCTAACATGACCTACTAATCTTTTTAAAAAAATTTAAACTGATATTGTTTTAAAATATCAAAAATTTTACTTTATTTTAGAAAATTTTTCTTTAGACTCACTTTAAGTACTTTATTTAAATTTATATTGGTTTATGTTGATTAATGTGTTTCAAAATTAACTAAAAAAATTTAGTGTATGCCCTCCTGAAAATATTTTACGGACTCCGTCACTGCTTCATGTTTCAATTTAGCAAATATATTTCATACGATATATAGTACATATAAACATAAATCTATACACTGTCGCCCAAGCTGGATCCAGTAAGTACTTACGTCAGGGGGAAGGATCTTGTAAGTGCTTGGTTCCGGGACTTAGTAGAAGAAATCAAGCCGCTATCATTTTATTTTTAGTAGAAGAAATTAAATCACATACATAGTACATACTAGAGTAGGGGGAGGAAAAAAAATTGAATTGTCACTAATTTAGCAAGAACTACAGTGAAATATTGAAAGCATTACTGCTAATTAAATTCACTCGCCAATTGGACATTAACCCGCCCCGCCCCGGACTATTTACATTCATATCAAATCAGCAAATACTGCTTAATTAGCCACTAATTCATTTCAGTTGTGACGTGAGCAATTTTATCTAGACTTCAGGCAGGCACACGTCGGACGATATAAAGGCCCTTGTTTATCTTCTTCTTTTTTCTCTTGAAATGGGCTTGTGATTATTCGAATAAAGACAAAACAAGAGGCACCAAATTTAAAGAAGTTGGTCCAAATTAACTCTGAAGTTGAGCATTAATTAATAACACAACGAGTTAAACATCATAAATATCATTATTTAATTAGAGAATTAAAGTTTACAAGTTGTTGTAAGAATTGTTCCCATTATTAATATAGCTATATATATCTTCTAAGATATTATACTACTTATAACTATCTAGCTACTTCTTCGAAGGATTAGAATTAGGAGCTAGTTTGGTAGAGCCGTAAATTTTAAGGAAAATACTTTTAGCTATGTTGAAAGAAAAATTCGCTGCAGTATAAAGTAGCTGAATATTTGGTAAACTGTAATTTTAAAGTGTTGTGACTTGAAAAATTTGAATTAAAGTATTTGGTAAATTGTTAATGCTAAAAGGTTTAGCATTAACAATGCTAATAATGAGATCTACTTATTCGATTTATTTCTTAGAAATCTTCGAAGATCTACTTTGCAAGTGATCTCAGCGTATTAACAATTTACCAAATACTTACAACTTACAAAATAATTAGCATTGTTAATGCTAAACCCTTTTTTTTTTTTTCCTCTTTTCCTTGGGATGTTGATGTTAACATTAACAATATTATTGCTAATAACTCATTTTCATGTATCACCATCACATCTTTAATTTTATCAGAATGTTTATATTTATACTTAGTATATATATAGCATTTAGTCTTACGTTCATGTGAAGCAACTTGTGGACCGTCTATTATTGTAAAATAATGCTACTTAATTAAATTCAGTGTTTAAAAACAAGAAAACTAGGTCTAGCTACTAGCTAATGTTTACTCTTCCTCTTTTTTTTTTTTTTTTTGGATCGATAAATATAGAAGCTAACAGATTTAGTTATTGGTTGCCTTATAAATGCATGAAAGAATAAACAAAAGATATAGTCCCATCAAACACCGAACAAATCTTTCACATATGTCCTCCGTCATCTCTTTAATTATTAATACATCAATAAAAAAAATAACTATTTTGTTATTTTTGTTACGTTTTTTAAAGCTCCGAAATGATGTGGTACAAATTTAAAGTGCACTACCTTCTTGACTTATAACAATATCATTAAAATTACATTTTATACACGTAAATAACTGATTGGATCAATGTAGAATCGGAATTACATTTATACTCATACTTCACATGTATCCATTGTGTGTACGTAAAGAGCAACTAACCGATCGTGGACATATGTTTGTTAACTTACCGTATACAGGCTTTTTATTTAATTTCTTGAACAATGGACTATTCAATATTCATAGTATTTAAGGTGCAAATATGCCATATTTAAATATTCTTGGTTAAGTATTCTATGTCTAACATTAATATATATATATATAAAGATTGCCATTCCAATAGGTTTTTTTTTTTTTTTTACTTATGTGTAGTTATATTTTTTTTAGCCATTGGATCATAATCTAATGGTGATCCAACGGCTATAAAAAGGTGCATGAAAAGACGTATATTATTAATATTATTTCTCTCTTATTTCCAAAACGATACTTATGTATAAATAAAAAACAAAAAAAATTCTTGGATTAGAGCCCATATATAAATAACTAATACCTCAATTTCTTTAAAAACATTTATTTTACTTGTTAAAGTTTCAAATTGATGTAGTACGAATTTAAAGTATAACTATTTTGATTAAAAAAAAAAGATAATAAAAAGTAGTTCATTAAATTTAAAATTTTTTCTAAAAAAATATTAAACTGATCAATTATATGCATGTTTGAGTTGGGACGAATGTTTCTTAGTTGACGTACAAACTATAGAGGGAGAGACCTAAATTAAGGTTTATTATTTCAGGTTTTGACTTGTTGAATAGTCAGTCAACTCGTGAAAAGATTACAAAGAAAGGGGTCGTTGTACTTGTAGCCGACCACGCATTTGAGCCCCCAACTGAAAAATAGCCGATATGGGCGCCGTGTGCACGCGCTCAATCATTCCTATTGACTCCCCCAAAAAAAAAGTGATATATATATAGATATATATATTTTTCATTGGCACGGATGTAGTCTCTTGAGGGGATCAGTCCTATTCATGTTTTGATCAATACAAGTCATATTTTAACTAATTTATATTGGCCAAAATATAACTGTGTTAGTCAAAATATGAACGGGATTAGTCCGACCAACGTGACTATATCCATGCTCTTTTTTATTATTACCATATAATCTATTTATTTATTTTTCTTGAAGATATGGGTTATTCAATATTCATAGAGAGATGCAAATATGCCATACTTGGTTGACAAAAAACGAGGCTACATACCAAGGTTTTGATCGGTGAGTCCTCCATAGTCGCAAAACTTAGTTCACTTCACTTGTTTTAAGAATGTAAATACTGGTTTCTGTATGGGCTCATGTATGGGAAGCTTAGAACAGGTCAATGTATCTGTTATTCAGTTTGATATATTACAAAGTACCAGAACACCATTTCAAGGAATGTGCAGCGCACCATAGTCCATACCATACCCAAACTGAATATACTATAGAATTTTTTCTACCAGATAAGGATCATATAGTTCATTGAATTTTTCTAATATTTATATTACATTTTTGGTTTAGATTTTTTTTCATTATTATTAATCTTATCTTTTATATTTTGTTATGAATTTCAAAGATATGGTACGTTCACTTCATCCCTATTGGTTTGACAGATTGGCAGGTTAGCGTGCCCCATTGAACTATCTTAATCAGTGCCGACATCGTTTAGATAATGTCAATGATCATGTTCCTTTTAGCTATACATTACATGTTTTATCGTTGCTTTAGGAAATTTAATTAGCATCAATGATTTATGACTCGGATAATAAAGAAAATAGTTTAGCTCATTCTTTTGATCATGAAATTATTGATCGTCATTCTAAATCCCACAACTATGACAACTATTGATCGTTACTTAAATGTTGTATAATATATTTGTTTTGATACTGATTTTTTTTTTTTTAAGTTTCTCTGACGAATATAAACAAAAATAATTCTTGATGAATACATAATTATGAATATAAATTAATCAATAACATTTGTTCTCGAAAACTTAAAGAACAGTGCCTTAAGTGACTTTTCTTTACGAATATTTTATGTTCTATGCACCTACAGGGCCACTAATCAATTAGATTATCTATTTTTTTGTCAAATAAATTTTCCTCTTTTACATTTTGGAAATATATAATTAATATTCGCTGTGTTTTTTCCTTTTTTTTTGGTCAATCATAAACATTAAGCGGTCCAATAAAAATAAAAGCATTCTTAAAAATAAAAAATAAAAACCATCGATATTTTTCTCTAATTAGCCATGCCAGTATCTATGAATTGGACCGAACATCCCAAGCAGGGCCTCTATGATACTGGGAAAAGTACACATATACCCATTTTTTTTTATAAAAAAAAACATATTAACATAGATACCCTATATATATATAGGGCACCAATCCAGTAGATTTTTTTTTTTTTTTACTTATACATAGGTATCAATTTGGCCAATAGAAATTTTTTTTCACATTTTTTTATATTAAAAAGTAGGAGAGAGAAAAAACATTAATGATGCACGTCTTTTCATGTACCTCATTTTAGCCGTTGGATCATCATTTGATGATGATCTAATGGCTAAAAAAAAAATACCTACACATAGGTAAAACAAAAAAATACCTACTGGATTGGTAACCATATATATATATATCTGCCCTTTACAGATTCATACTCATTTTTTTACAAATGTACACCGTATGGATTATATATATAGGAAATGTTTAATTACCTTAAGAAGTCTCAAATTAGCTTCTATGGAAACATTTCCTCATGAAAAACTAGTCGTTTTATGCTCTCTCCCATTGTATCGGTATGCTATTTATGTACCAATCGACCAATGCAATGCAACTAGCCGTTAGAATGAATGGCCTTTCAAAGTGTCAGAATAACCAAATTGGGCCTTCTGGCAGTGGATTGGTCGACTGAAAAATGTTCTGATTCACCGCCATTTCTAGTGTTTTTCCAATTTCTAATAATTTTTGGCGTCTTTCAAAATCTGATTTCAAAACTTTTTTTGAACACTTTAAACATGATAAATCATTTTTTTTAAAGAAAAAATTTGTCTAGTGCAAACTTGGTTTGGTTTCTAAAAATTTTTTATCAATAATTTAGAAAATATTAAACCTAAAACATAGTTTAGTTCAAAAATGACAATTCTCTTTTTAGCCCAATTTTAATAATTTCATAACATATTTAAACTTGAAAAATCACGTATAAAAGAATATTTTAGCCATTAAAACAACATGTTTAATTTGTCTTATAAAAGCTTTAACAAAATGTAGGCATAATTTGAAGCTAAAACATTTTCTATTCAAAATCAACTTCGATCATAAAAGTTTTTATAAAATTTAAACCATATATGCTAAGATCAAATCATACAATTCAATAAATCTAAATATAAGACTAAAGAAATAAACTTATCTATAAGCAATCTTGTAGTTTTGATTTTACTCGTAAGTATTTTTTTCAATTTTGGTTCTTTAAATAAAGTCGATGTGAATCATTTCCCTTATCAACTTGACGTATGAATTTGAACAATTTAAGTACATACTGAGTATATGAATTAACAATCACTTGTTTATTATATTCTATTTACATAAGAGTAATTAAGATGGCTGACTAGTAATTTGACCATTTTTTGGCTGAAACTCAATATATGATCAAACTCAAAAGTTTATAGCTAAATGTCCAACTCAATTAATGATAAGAATAAAAATACAATATATTCCATAGCTGAAACTTTAAAAAGAGTGAACATTTAACTATAACTTTTAAAATATGAACGTCTACTTAAATCAATTTAAAAAATTGATCATCTACCTAGTTTTCTCTAATTGTGTTGTTGGGATTGAAACTTTAATAGGTCCTTATTTTATTTTAACGTAAGAAATAAGAGGAACACTAAAAGTAGTTTCTTTCTCTCTTTTTTATACTTTTCTTTGTCATTACTCGACATGTGAGTTTTATAATATGCATCTTTTATCGTTTAATTTCCATATTGTATTTCACTAAGTTATACTTTTCTTTGTCATTACTCGACATGTGAGTTTTATAATATGCATCTTTTATCGTTTAATTTCCATATTGTATTTTACTAAGTTAGATAGTAATTATTTTAACTTAAAATTGGACTTCGTAGAGCATTTGTATTACTACTTATAAAAAGACTTGTCACTTATTATGCTAAGGCATTCATGTCGACCTATTTATATCGTGTGAATTTTGTATTGTTTATAGGCTACTTGTTTAATAAGAACGTCATTCAGATTGACGCTTCATAATACCTTCAAATATTATAATTATTCATTTATTTGATTTTTTTCACTTTAGTTTTCTTTATTAAGATAAATTAGCTCATTGGTTTATTATTTTTTATTTTATTTACAAGAAATTCATTAAAAAATATTTTCTATGACATAATTATTTAATATTTTATATTTTTTAATAAAAAAATTAATTAATCTTGTCAGTTCGAGTTAATTTTATGTTAAATGTGTCAACTAAACGTGCGAATTTAGAGTCCTGTTATCGTGTCGTGTTCAAATTGCCAATCATAGTATTTTTTTCACCAATAAAAATAAAATGACAAGCCATTATTGGAATGATCGATAGAAAAACTACCGAAAGCATTACCCGTTTAAAAAGAAAAAATATCGAATACTATTGAAAGCATTACTAAGGGTGGCAATTCGTGTTGTCGTGTCATATTCGTGTCGTGTCGAGGCATATATATAACGAGCAATTACCAAACCCAAACCCAACACGTTTATTATTCGTGTCATGATTTATAAACCCACACCCGACACGCTAAATAAACAGGTTAACCTGTGAGCGACACATTTAACACGTTATTTAAATAGGTCGTATTCAGATCGTGTCCAACGTAACACGATCTGCTAACCTGTATACTGTTAACCCGTTAATTGAACTCAATTTAACATGTTAATGTTAAATATGTTGTATTTGGTTCAACTTAACATAACGTAATAACCTATTAATTTTAACATGTTAACTTATTTTACATTTTCAATTTAGCTTGATATAATCTATTAACTTATTTTATATTTCCAATATAACCAAGCAACCATAATCAAATAAATATAACACACAATCCGAAGTTTAAAACCAAAATAAAACTTTCAAATTTTAGTATATAAAACATAAAAGGGAAGTTTTAAGTCTTGGTACACACAAGATAATACAATGTCTCAAAAAATTTAATCGTGTTAAACGGGTCAATTTTGGGTTTAACAGGGTGTACAAGATAATACAATGTCTCAAAAAATTTAATCGTGTTAAACGGGTCAATTTTGGGTTTAACAGGTTAACCTGCTAATGACCTATTATTTAATCATGTTTAATCGGGTTTAACTTGTTTTGACCTGTACCTGTTTAAGACAAACCCAAACCCGCTAATTTCGTGTCGTTTTCGAGTCGTGTTATCGTGTCGTGACCTAAATTGCCACCCCTAAGCATTACCCGTTTAAAAAGATTTCATTTTACTGCTCTCCTTCTCTAAAAAATTCCATTCCTTCTCCTTAGGATCACCTTTTCCGGCATGACTTTTCTTTTTTCCTTTCTTTTTTATTTGAATTATTTTTTCAAAGTCCTTATTGTGTGAAGGCATATGTTACAATAAATCTAAATCCATCGATATTTATATTCCACTAAAATTTAGATAGATATACGCATGGGTTTTAATACTATTAATTTATTTTCGTGTAATTTTTTGGGGTTATTTCTTCCATAATTTGAAACTTTTGTTTCAAAATCTGGAAAATTTTACAATTGAAGAACTAATTCTAGTAGCGGAAGCCGCCTCTCCTATATTATTAGGTTGGGTGTTTGCTCTTTGATTGTTATTAATTCAATAATCTCGCCAAGTATTCATTGCTTATTTGTAATTTGATTTTTGTATCGATAGGACAATTGTGTTGGAAGTATTTAATTAATGAATCAAATTTCTGCTTGCAAGCGTGTTGTTCAATTGTCACGTGTTTTTCAATTTCAAACGTAAAAGTAAAAGAGAAAGAATTTTGTTTTCTGATACATGTCTATAATTATACGTACTGACCAAGCAGGCTGCAAACAACCCATGATGAGTGATCTTTTTCAAACGTATCTGTCTTTGCAATCAAATGACATTTGTTACGAGAGGTGATCTTAATCCATTATATATGATGGCAACAAATAGTAATTTATGGATAAAATCAAGAAAGGAAAAAAAAAAAAACAAAAAGTCGGACCTCAGAAGAAATCTAATCACCTTTTCAAAGGCACGTATAACAGAACACCAGAAATTCTAAAAGAGAGAGGCAGAGCTTGTAACAGAAAGAATAATTACTCACAAAGCAAACTACAACAAAGTTAAAAAAACAAGAAAATCCTCAACAAAATATATGTAAAGCATATCCATACATACATGAACCTCCCTCCAACTCCGAGCCTGCCAAGATCAACAGCATTCCTACAATGTAATCCATAGTGTTTTTCAATGTCAGCAAGGTCCTGTTTGATTCTCATGCCAATGAAAATTAGACTTGAGAAGTCAAGAAACTTGGCAAGGCAAGTGGGAATCGGCCCAAAATGAATAAGGTGTAGTAATAGGCAATCAGTCCCCAGTACAAAGTTTCAATAAAGCAACTTTTTCGTGGACAAATTGACTATTTGGCAATGACCTAGCTAAAAGACTTCTCTATTCCAAAACCAACTACCATATGGACTTAAGTGGACTAGGAACAACATCTTTCATTTTGGAAAGCAGAGATGAAAGGGCTTCTTCCAGAGCCGATTCATGTGTGATTATGGTAGTTTTAATTTCAGGATTATTACTAGAATAACCCAAAGGAAAAGAAAGAGTTTTAGACATTATCTATTAGAATGAAGGAAACAGAAAGAGGCAAAAAAGATGATTAAGAAAGCTATAATACCAAATACTAGAATTTGAGACTAAGTTAGACTGACTAAAGGTAGCTACATATATACACAAAGTGAATCGACTCGATTTATTTGCTAAAAACAGCTTGTATAGGGTTGCGCAACGACGCTTTGATCAGCCGAATAGTGTTTCTACGTCTTAGCGTATTCCAGTGACTCGGTTTAACTAATCCCCTTTTATTAAAATAATAATAATAATAATAAATAAATAAATAAATTTCTAGGCAACTTAATCGTCTTATAAATCCTTAACGGGATTCAAGTTTCAACGTATGTGAATCAAATATCCAAACTTGAAATTAATGTGGACTGATCAATATTTAAATTCTTCACACAAAAAAAAAAAGAAAAACTCCGTTAATTTTGTGTCGCAGTATATTAAGAAGCTAGACATGTATATAGATTTATTCGGATATATGTTTAGTATTACTAGTTATTTGTTGTCGTATTACATGGCATTAAAATTTTGTTTTGTGAGACCCTCTAGTAAATGTGGAGTATGAAAGTTTTTTTAACATAGTTTAAATCTAAAAAGAAGTTTGAAAAAAAAAAAAAAATCTTTTAAACTTGGAACCTATTAGTATTAGAATTTAAAATGGAGGGGTGGTCCGCTACTATAAGTGTGAGATTAATTGGATGACTTAGTTATCACATTCACATTTGACTATTTTTGGTGTATGATACACAGTTACTATCAATTTTGATCATCTTTTAAGAAAATGAGATGAAAAAGTGATGAACTATAAATTAGTCATAAAATAAAAACTTTCATGTAATCAAAAACTCGAAACTCTAAAATTACTCCCAAATCAATCCTGATCGAAATATTTTAGTAAATTGAAGTAGGTATGGCCGATCGAGGAATGCAGCCTATCATGTTCAATCGCAGTTGAAACAATTGTCGGTGACGTAATTGAGGAAACCTTTACCGGCTTTGTCGGCGGCTGGAGAGGGTTTTTTTTTTCCCCCCAAAGACGAGGATGGGGAAGAGGAAGAAAATAGTGGATAGGAGGACAGACTAAAAGCAGGCTAAAACGATGACGAATCTGGGGCAACGAGGACCAGAGTGAAGACGATGATGTAAAGGACTTTAAAAATTTGGCATTTTTCTAAAATAGTGCAGTAAGGGAAACTAATTTAAAGCCCACTACTGTTTCTGTATCTTTCATATTTGGGCTTCTTACAGAAATCTAGACCTATAGGGTTAAAAATTGAAAAATCTCAGATAGGCTGATTTTTTTCGAAAAATCCCGGATTCATTTAGAAACATATCACTTTTAAAAGGTTTTTAGAAGAATATCATTTTTAATAAATAATGTATATGTCTTAGAATTTATTAACAACAAATAGATAACAAATAATCCGATAATAAATTGTTTATAATGTCAAAATAATAAACTGCTTTATAAAACATTTTTCCAACAGTTTCTGAATTGGAGAATACGTAATCTGCTAGGGGTGTGGACAATCTTGTCACCTTAAAGAAATTGTCAAAAAGGTGAAGCGGACTCGGCTAAAAGCTCCAAATCTGATGATGCTGCTAATCCTTATAGCATGTCGATGATCTCCAAAGTTTTCATGGAAGAGGATGTGATATAGCGGCGGGTTCATGATTCACAAGTTTGCACACGAGCATTGGTTTGGCATTAATGCAGGGTGTATGGTGGATGATGTCGATGGCTGATGAGCTTCCAGAAAAAGCCAAACGGTGGGAGCTGCACCATAATTTTCAGCAAGAATTTTTTGATATGAGCCGTGGTGAAATTCTTAGAATTCGTTAATTCTAAGTGTGTACTCAAATGGTGGAGTATGACTGTCAGTGAAGACAGTGTTTATAGCAGAAGTTATGGATATTTTTATTATTTAGTCAATGTGGAGATTGTTGGAATTTGGCTAGCTATTAAAAATATGAAAGAAGTCAAAGTCCCACATCGGTAGAAAATAAAGAGGAAGGGAGGCTTGAGCCCTATATAAGGAGGTTATTTCCTTGGTTACTAATCACTCCAATCAGAAACATTTCAAATATTTCTTTCTTCTGATTAAATTCCTTTCTTTTCTCTTTGTCCCTGGGTTGTTTGATTTTCAATTTTAGATGCTTGCCTGTAAATTAATTAGGGTTATTTGAGTTTGCAATTTGGTTTCTTGTATACTATGTTAGAAGTTTTTACTATGTTAGAAGTTGGTCCTCCAAGAATGGTTCAAAGTTGGTCCTCCAAGAATGGTTCAAACACGAGCAATATCCACACCAGAGAGTAGAAAAAACAGAACACAGAAAGATACTTTGTTCAGATGATATATTTTTTCTCATCAACAAGCTAAGGTCTATAACCTTTATACCTTGAGGATAGCCTAAGAAAACAGCCATTTTGGCTCTAGGATTTAATTTTCCCTTATTTATGTGCACATAACATATACAACCAAAGGTACTTAGATGATCATATGTTGGTTTTTACCCCTGACCACATCTCGTTTGGAACTTTAAAATCAATAGCAGCACATGGAGATAAATTAATCAAAATAATATGTTAGTTTTTACCCCTGACCACATCTCGTTTGGAACTTTAAAATCAATAGCAGCACATGGAGACAAATTAATCAAAACACATGCAGTAGCTGCAGCTTCAGCCCAAAAATTTTTAGCTAGACCTGATTTATTTAACATGCATCTAATCTTATTTAGAATTGTTCTATTCATTCTCTCAGCAAGTCCATTTTGCTGAGGTGTATTAGTGCAAGTGTAGTGTCTAGCTATACTATTTTGAGCACATTAATCATCAAATTTCTTACCCTCTCTCTCTAAACATAGGAGCTTAAATAAATTAGCTTGTAACAGAGATTAAGAGCTGATTGTTATTCGATTGTATTTAGCAAGAAAGAATGTAAAAATTCTTGGAGAATTTCTGGGATTTGTAAAGGGATTTACCGGGTGTTTGTTTCGTGAGCCAAGTAAAACCTGGTTGTGCTCTTTCTTACTCTGTTCTTATTTTGGTGATGCTTGGTATATCTTTTGGAATTGAGAATTGAGGCATAAATCCTCACAATCTCGGTTATCTAAGCCAGAGCAATCAAATTAACTAATTTTTCTAAGAGACGATGTAACAAATTGAAATACTTGAATGTTGGAGAGGAAAATTATGAGTCATCACTATTTTAAACTCATCTTGAGTTGGTTGGGCCTTATCACATCTTTTGTGTCACGCTCTCATATGAAAATGTTCACGTAGTTTCTATAGTTTTCTCAATTACTTCTAGGTTGGTTTGTGATGGAAAACTAAACTTGCATGAGGTTTTTCCTGTGCTTTCACTTTTGAGAAAACGACTTACTGAAGCAGTAGGGAAAAGCAGCTGGTATTTGCTATCTGCTACTGCTATTGCAGTGCTGATTAATTTAAGCAAACCACACCTGGCAGGCACTTCTCAAAATCATTTTATAAATCATTATATCATTCACTTAGCATCAGTAGAATTAGCTGATTTAAGAATGCAGGTTCTTTAGGAATTTCTATATACGAGATTGATTTTTTTTTTTTTTTCCCATTTTCAGGACCTTGCCAACCTTGTCCCCCCAGGAGTCAATTTCTTTTTTTTTTTTGGAGGGTTTCGGGATCTAGACGTGGTGCCACGCTTTTTGGACGTACGTTTTCCTAACACCTCTTGTAATTAATTTTCTCACAAAATTACTCTTTACTGACTTGTTTGCACTTGCAACTATACTTCAGATGGACATGCAATGTTGGATGGTCAAGAGGTGGTAGATGGATAGAATAAATACTTCAGTACAGTAAGTTTTCTTCTACATTTTTGGTAAGAAAATTCGCTTAAAAGTTAGATTCCATTACTTTTGCAATTTTGTTTTTGCAGGACTTGGATTTCCCATTGAATTTGATTGGATAAGTAGTGGGCAGGAAATACGATGCAGCACATAGAACATTTTTGAATATGCAGTGGATTTTATATCATATGATTTTATGTGCATTTTATCATGCATGTGGGTGCACAATATGCAATCTCCCATTGAATTTGATTGGATAAGTAGTATATTTTTGAATATGCAGTGGATTTTATATCATATGATTTTATGTGCGTTTTATCATACATGTGGATGCACAATATGCAGTGGATTTTATATCGTACGATTTTATGTTGATTTCATGTCATATATGTGGATTTCAATAGTCACTAAGAATTTTAAAGTCAATGATAATGTTATGTCTATGCTGATTAGAGGTAGACTCTCGAAGGTTATAGGATGAAGACTCATGGTTACGGTTTGGAATAGGCAGTAGTAGCAATGACAGCTTCCTTTAGCTCCTGCCATCGAACAATCATAGACTGTCAATGGTGAAGGGTGAAATATTATAGTATCATTTCATAGCATGTATCAGAACACAAACCAAAAATCGAATTGGTTTCCGACAACAATTAATAACGAAATCGATTACTTGAAAGTAGAATCTAATAATAAAATTAATTGTTATAAATCAATAATCAATTTTGTTAATTTGGTTAGCCAAAACAAGAAAGTAAATTGGATCTGGCTATTGAGAAACCAAGCTAATTATTTTCTTTTGAAGAAACATTACTGACTACTCGTAAAACCAAAAACTAATCTAGTAGTTGGTTACTAATTTGGTTAATAACAAGAAATCAATTTCAAAAACTAATCTGATTACTGAGAAACTAAATTGGTTAATGACTTTTTTTTTTTTGAGAAAATAGTTACTAGTTACTCTTAAAACTAAAAACGAGATTGGTTTCTACTGATAAGTAGAAACTACTCTAGTAGTTAGTTATTAGTTTGGTTAGTAATAAAAAGCTTTGAGAAATTAATATGGTTATCTGAGAAACTTAATTGGTTATTTTTATTTTTTATTTTTTGGAAAGAGAGAAAACCAAAAACCAAATTAGTTTCTATTTAAAACTAATTTGGTAGTAATAATGTTTTTAGAAAATAGAAACTAATTTTGAAAATCATTACATAAGAAACTATCAGTAACAATATGCAAAGAGACTATTAACTAGTAACAATAAGCTATATTAACCTCAAAAAGAAATTACAATTTGTAATTTAATAGTTTCTTTTCTTAAAAAAAAAAAACAAAATATCCACACAAAAAAGAAAAAAAAATATTTTCCTCATTTATTAGAGATTAAAAGGAAAAAAATTGGTATATCATGCATCTAAGTGGGAAAAAAAGAGCAGCTCTTTCTATTTATAAGAGGACAAAAAAAGAAAAAATAATTTAAAATAAAAAATAAAAAATTAAGAAAGAAATAATAAATGAAAAAATAAAAAATAAAAGCTAAAAGGAAAATAAGATAATTAGATAAAAGTTGAGCAAATAAAATAAAGAAAAAGAATTAAATAGTGAAAGAAAAAAAAAACGAAAAAAGAATAAGAGAAAAAAGGAAAAATCAAAAGACTAATAAGCAGTGATATCTCATATCTCTAAGTGGGAAAAAAAGAAGTAATTCTTTCTATCTATAAGAGGAAGAAGAAAAAAGAAGAGATAATTTAAAATGAAAATTAAAAAGTTAAGAAAGAAACAATCAAACGAAAAATTAACCAAAAAAGAAGTTAAGAGGAAAATAAAAGAACTAAATAAAAATAGAGCAAATAAAAAAGGAAAAATAATTAAAATATTGAAAGAAAAAAATAAGAAAAAGAATTAAATAGTGAAATTAAAAAAACGAAAAAGGAATAAGATGAAAAAGGGAAAATCAAAAGACTTATAAGAGGTGTGTCTCATATCTCTATGGCATGTTTACTTCGTTGTAATCGTAATCGGAATAAATAAAAGGAGAAATGAGTGGGAATAGAATAGAAGGATATGAGAATCATTATTTGTAGTAGGTTGTTTACTTAAAATTAATAGGAATGTGAATCGTAATCATATTCATTAGAATACTATTCATTTGTTTACTTAACCCAGGAAAAGTAATGGGAATGTGTTATATTTACTAAATTGTCCTTTTAAATACATATACGATTTAAAATAGATAAATTTTTTGGGGTAAAATTATATTTTACAATTTTAATAATTAAAAAATAGGAAAGGAGTATTTACGGGTATTCAGACTTCTTAGAGTGTTGGTGGGGAAGTATTCTCATTCTTTTCTTCTAAATTTGTGTGGGCCCCACATATTTCCCCATTTCTCATATTTTAGTAAACCTTTGTATGGGAATCATTACTCCACATACCATTCCCATTACTCTTTAGTAAACATGCTATAAGTGGGGAAAAAAAAGGAGTAATTCTTTCTATTTATAAGAGGAGGAAGAAAAAAGATGAAATAATTTAAAATGAAAAATAAGAAGTTAAGAAAGAAACAATAAAACGGAAAAAATAACAAAAAAAAGTTAAGAGAAAAATAAAAGAATTAAATAAAAATAGATTAAATAAAAAAAGAAAAATAATTAAAATATTGAATATAAAAAAATTAAAAAAAGAAAAAGGAATAAAGGAAAAAAAGAACATAAAAAAAGCTAAGAGTAGAGTTATAGCGGCTTGAAAGAAGAATAGCCTTACCTGGAACCTCAAAACCACTAGGCCAGAGATTGTTTTAGTCAATCTAACAATATGCTTTTTATATAAAGTTATTTTATAAAGATAGCCGTATTTATGCAAAATTTACTTTATCTTCCAACACCTAATATTTAGGAAAATAACAGTGTAGATCGTATGGAATTTTAATTATTTTCTGGAGATTGTATTTTTCGTGTTATCTTTGAAAAAATAGGTATAAATGTCCAAAATTCAAAATCCTAAGTGAAAGTATTCAAAATTCCTTTCATCAAAATTATCTTTGAAAAGATAGATCTAAATGTCCAAAACCCAAAATTCTAAGTGAAAGTATCCAGAATTCCTTTTCTATTAAAGGTTAGGTAGGCAATTATTACATTTTTAAGTGTGTAATTAATCTTAACAACACCGTTAGATTCTACCACTTTTCTGAGAAAGAAAATATTTCGAATGTTTGAAAGAGATACGTAGATTGTTGGTTTACCACTGGAATCAGTCCCATAATTATAGGATTCGACGCAGATGAAATTGATGGAGATGAGGATTTGATTTGCCTGAACAAATCGACGAGGAAGAGAAAAGCGTCGATGCTGATGCGAACAATGACCGATGGTAGAGATCTGGCGATGAGGTCAGCGGAGATTTGTGAGTCGCTGAAAGATAGACGAGTTACCTGTCGTAGAGAGGAGAGAGAGTGAATAAAGAGAAGAATCAAACTGCAAAAATCTCAAAAAAAAAAAGAAAAAAATATCCAACTTCCAACCGCAAGGGATAAAGAGGAGAAAAGGCAGTTGTCTAATTTTTTGGGTTAATTAATTAAGGTATAATGGTCATTTTATATGTGAAAGTTGGTACAAATTAGTGGGTTAAAAACAGGTGCTATATCTAATTAACTAGAAAAGGAAAGTGGCATCTGAGTAATTAATTCTTAGGAAGAGTCTGAAAGTAGGCCCATTACTTATCAGAGAGGCCTGGCCCAGGGTTTTCTACAACAACTTCAAGGCTAGAGATGTAAAGCGGCCCGGTCCACATTTGATAAGCTCATATGGGCTTTGTACCGTGCCTAGGCCCGGCCTGCCTAAAATGTGGGTCGGGCTGGTCCAGCCCATATTCTTACTAAGAGGCCCGGCATGGTCCATAGACCCAGCCTACATTTTATGCGGCCCTAAATGGGCCGTGCCTAAGTAGGCTGTGCCTATGCGGGCTGAATATGTGCCTCAATGTGGGCCTAATTTCGTTATTATTCTATGTTTTAAAATATCAAATATGAGCCTAAAACTCATTTATATTCTTTTAAAATTTGAATAAGTTGAAAATAAACAAAAATTAGTAAATAAATAACATTAAAAGCATATAAATTAAAATATTTAACTAAAATTTTTTAAAATTTTAATTAAAAAATATATTTAAAATTATATATAGAAGTACTAAATGTGGGCCTAGCGTAGACCGATATAAATATGGGCCGTGCCGGACCAGACTTGTGGGCCTATGACTATAGCTCAGCCCAATCCCTACTATATGTAACGGGCCAACCCAGACCCACATAATATGTGTCTGAGCCGTGCCAATATTATGTTTTTTCTTCGAAATATAGGCCAGCTCACAAAGTCCAGCCCACGTTGACATCTCTGCTCAAGGCCATCTCCATATATATAACTAGTCGTTATACCGCGCTTTGCGCGAGTTATATTAATATTGCATACATTAAGCCTAATGTATAGTTAAGTTCAATGTATTTCAACATTAAAAAATATATTTATCTCTATATTTATTTTGATGAGACGAATGTAGCACAACCATTTGTCCGATGAATTAAATTTATTATTAGCTATCATTAATATTAAATTAAATACAATATTATATAATACATATATATATTACAACCAATCATAGCAAAAAAAAATAATGATAGAACCAATCATATCATGAAAAAATTAGGATTTTTCTAAAAATTTT
>JXTC01000646.1:0-12416 GCA_002914845.1 Trema orientale
TTCACCAAAAGGGTAATCAGCGTGGAAAAGGAAACAAGCTTCAGAATGTGGATTGAGTAATCTCCTATATTTAATTAAGGATATTGCCCGATTCTATTTATGTCAAATTGAATACTTACTCGTTTATGTAATTGGGAAACTTGAAGCCACCCTCACCTATATAAAGGGGGCTCAGTCTCATAATTCGGGGACACGATATCTGACTACTACTTCACTATACACTCTGTAATTCCCTCTTTGCTCTCACCTTGAGGCTTAGAGAAACTCTTATAATTCTCCAGAAAATAGTAAAGAACAGTGGACGTAGGCTCATCTTTTTTGGGGCTGAACCACTATAAAATTCGTGTCTCTTTATTTATTATGCTTGATCAACCCTTTTCATACACAAGCCACATCTCACAATTTCCTAAATTCATTGTTGACAAAACCTCCGTCAACATTTACCAATAATATTATTACAGCTTTGTCATATTCACACCAACTCATGTGCTGATTACAGTTAACAACATACAACGGTCTAGCGACTTTCATTCCAAGTGTGGTATAATGAGAGCAAAATATTAAATCAGATGACTACTTATATGTTATATTTCAATTTTAATCACTTACAAAATTTTCCTAAAATTGATGAACAATTTAAAAATATTATGTATGGGACTTCTTACTTCAAAAGCGTGTTTATGATAATCTTATTATCAATTTCATCAGAATATATTTCTAAAAGTACACAGTACAACGAAACAAATCTCTCAAAGAAAATACATAGTATTCACATACAATTGACCAATCACAGTAAATATTTTTTTTAAGAAAAAACTATGCTAATTATAATTAATCCTATAGTAGTTGATTACGGAATTTAAGTCACAACAAGAAGAATCATAACATGTGGCACAAAAGGATAAAATATTTTTTGACATCTATTTAATAGTGACATTTGCTAAAAATGTCCGAAATAATGGTAGGATAGTCCTAGGGATTCCAGCTATTTTATCACTTTTTCAATATCACATGATGTACTAAATGAATTGTCACAATTGAATTGATGAATTGAAATGTACCACAAATAGATTGAATGCTATACACCACTTGTATATTGGCAAATTATATGCCACATCACATCAGGTGGTATAAAAAAATGTGAGATATAAGGTATGATATTTAGCGTTATTCATAATGGTAATTACATCATAGTTTTAGCAATAACATTCCAAAAAAGCCACCAAATATATAACTGAACATTTTGAAATATCGCATTTCAAAAATATCACTAGACCATGTTAATTAATAAAAAAAATAATAGTACAAAATTTATAATTATTATTATTGGTATTTCAAACGTCAAAATTTCAAGCCTGGGAAAAATCTCGAACAATTTTATATTAAAATGATCATAAAGTGATTATACACACAAAAATATATACGGTCATAAATTTAAAGGGGAAAAAAACTGACAACAAAATTGAAATAAGTTAGAAGAATTTAATCACAACAAAATAATCAATTCATATATTACTTTAAAGAGTCAAAGTTGTGATACATAAAACAAAAACTCAAATACGCGCATTTGAGATTGAGAAGAGAGCTTCAGTCAATTAAACTTTTTGATCCGATTTGAATCTTCAACTGGAAATAAGTTTGAATTTTCATACAACTATAAAACGATCGAGAAACTAAAGAGAGCAATTTAGAATGTTAATTTGTACTGAAAATAAAAATGTTGAATAGATTGTTTCTTTTACATCATATCATGACTCGTAATGTAAAAGTCGATGAAATCTAGAACTAAAGAAAGCAGAAAAAATTGAACCTGACTAAACATACATAGTGGACACAAACATGGTGATATAATCTGCCCAATGCACCAAAAGGTATAGTAAGGCACTACCACATCCAATAATTGAGCATTGTATCTTGGCAAAGCCCTCTGTAGCAATTGATGAACAAGGTGGAAGTTGTTTACATAGATGACTTCATTTGGGTTGCAAGGTAAACAAGTTGCTAGAGATGATAGAGTGGAAGAAAAGAATCAAAGAGATAAAGGTAAAGAGAAGAGAGACATGTGTGGTAGATCCCTTTTTTATAGGTATTATCAAATACTAATTAAACCAAATTTATTAATTATGTTGTAACACAAAATACTGGTGTTGCAATATTGAGTGATAATGTTATAACAGATAAATGTAAAAGATAAGACTTTGGGCCAATTTGACATGGTTTTTAGAAGTTGCTTTTTAGCTTCTCAAGCCAAAAAGAAGCTTCTAAACCTGTTTTGGGGAAATATCAAAAGAACTTTTAAGCTCTGAAAGTTCTTCTAGAGGAAGCCAAACTCATGAGGCTTTTCTGCAAAGAACTTCGAAAAGAAATATGAAAATTTTTATTTTGGGACTTTAATAATTAATATTTCCTATACTTAGGATGGAGAGAAAATGTGTAGAATAGGAATAAAAATATTTTTCCTCTATACTTGTTTGGTATGGAGAGGGGAAAGAAAACTAATTTAATTTAAAATGACTATTTTAGCCCCATGTCATTATTATTTAGGCTATATTTGGTAAAAAGAAAAAGGAAGAAGGAGGAAAGCGTGTGAGGGAAAAGTAGAGGAGGATTCAAATTTGTTTGGTAAGAAGAAAAATGGAAGGAAAAAGGAAAGAAGAGGGAAACTTGTTTAGTTAATTGTTGGAAATTAATTTACCAAAAAACACTAATTTTTAAATATTAATATATAGGATAAAAAAATCATTTTAAAATAAAATAACTTTTTGTCCCCTCTATATGCCAAACAACTTTATGTACATCCTTACCTCCTACTTCTTTTCTCTCTACCAAACATAGTATGTAGTTTAGTATATTAATTTTTTTATTAACTAATAAATTTTTTTCCTTTTCTTTTTCTCTCTATTTAGTAAGTGTATATAATGTGGGCCGTACCCCAATTTTTTTCTACACATTTTTCTCTTCCTTTCTATTTTTTCTTCTACCAAACAAACGCTATCTTTTCTCTCCTACCCTTTCCTTTATCCTCCTTTTCTCCATTACCAAACTTAACCTAAATTCTAAGTGAACTTGCAGTTGGATAACCATGTGCGGCCAACTGCAAATTCTATAAGATATCCCGAAACATGGTTATTTGTATTATTCTATTGGGGAATTTACACCTAGGGGGTTTACTAAATTCTTGTGATGAAAAATAGGACTCACTCATTAATGTTTTCAAAACTAACCTCAATTGTCATGTCACACATATAAAATTACTTGGATACCTTATTTCTTCAATAAACTTCAAACTACTTTAGCCACCACCACTGGTTCCGATCCCGACGCCGGCGGCGGCGCCTCTGCTTGATTAGGGTCGAAAATTTTCGACCGTAGTCAAATTTATCGGGTCGCCTCTCCCGGTTGTTCCGATCGTTTTTCAACCGGTGGTCAGAAAATTTCGACCGTAGTCGAACAATTCGACTGGGGTCGAAGCCACCGGTCAAAATTTTTGACCGGCATTCGACCGTGGTCGAAAAATTTTGACCCCAGTCGAACATAGCCGGTCGTCTTCCCGGCGCCGCCTCCGTCATCACTTTTGATTTTTTTGATTTGGTCTTAAATTTTCGACTAAGGTCGAGTCAGGAGTAATTTTGGAATTCCGAAATATTCATTAAATGACATGAAAATAAAAGTCTTATTTTTATAAATAATTTATAAATTGTCTCTTTTTTTATCATATGTATTAAAAAATGATCAAAATTGATAATTGCTCCTGTTGTATTTTACCGTGTGGTACAGAATCTGGAAACATAGCAGGAGAGGGGACATTAAGTAGTGCGGTAGTGACTTGAGAGTTGAGAGTTGGATTGGTGCATTAATTGCTCTCACATTCCTGCTGTCAGTATGATTAAAGGTAATCTTTTATTTCTTTTCTACGGATTGTGATTTGTGATTTGACAACCACTAATTCTTAACCTTTTCTTTTTTTTCCTCGTTACCACAAAAAAAAAAAAAAAAAAAAAAAAGAGAGAGAGAACCCTTACTTGATTCCTTATTATCCAAATTTAATGAGTGGATATCGAAACCCAAGTGGCCAATGTATATTATATTTCTTTAAGTAGCGCTTATAGGCATTTGTTTAAAAACTGAATTAATGGAGTTATAAGAATAGGGAGTAGTATGCATGAGACTAGTGATGCTCACCATCACAATGGCGCTTCAGTCTTTTATTAAGTGGTTCTAATTAATAAATTAGATTTTATATATTTTTTTACTTAGAATTTAATTATAATTAGTTAATTACAGACTGACACATCATATGATACTGACATTATATGATATCTCATAGTATTACTACTGCTTATCTGCTTATATATAACTTCAGAATAGTTTTATCTACCCATGTTACATATCGTTCTCCTCAAATATATATTTGACCTGTATATCCCGAGATTATTGCATAAGATAGAAGTATGAGATTATCATTCTGGCAAACTCTAGTAGTAAAAACTTATGGTGTTTAATTTAGTACCACATACTAATAAAAGTGTGAAATTTATCACTAAATTTTAGGTAATATTTATCTTCCAACTTTTCATAATACTATTATTATTTGGTGATATAAGTATAGTTAAAGATAAAAGAAGGAATTATACCCTTTGGAAGGCAATAATATTTAATGAGCTGAGAAAATTTTCATTGAAACCAACAAGTTGCGAGCACTAGATGCCTAACTAGAACTAGTACTTTTCAGCATAGACTTTCGCCCCCTTCTTTGCAACTTCAATGTTCCAAAGACCCCATTTAACGATTCTCGTCAATTTGGAATTTTTTCAGTACGACTTTTTTAAAGTTCAAAGTCTTTAGACGTAATTAAAAACGCACAAAGAACTTTCTTTGCCCATTTTAAATAGTTTTGGCCACAAACTAGAAGTTTCCAAGAAAGAGATATATCAGGCCAAAATCATATACTATTAAAATACTAGTGTGTGTTTATGTAAGGAGAAATACTTCGTCCGGTTAAAATAAAAGTATTTTCCACGTGTTAAATTCTCATTATTAAGAATTACTTCTCATAATTATCAACTGTTTTAATAGGCTCAACCATTATTTTTTTTTTTAAAATCTGAATCTGGATAATTCTTTCTTTTCTTTTCTTTTCTTTTTTTTTTTTGTGATCTGTCCTTTTCTCAATTGTCCAAAAGAAATAAAAAGTGGGTTACGGTTGGCTATATGTAAGTACTGGGAGTAGTTTCCAACTAGTGAGGATTGATATATATTTCGACATAAGAACATTCGATATGGTACATGCAACGCAGAGAAGAATATATTGGCATCGTTTTCCCTATGTCTTCTTCCTTTTGTTCTCACTATCAAATATATCCATTTAGAAGAATAATTTTCTTTTCGTATAATTGGCGCCCAATAAACTTTAGAAAGAAATTCTTTTTCTTTTTTTTAGGTGATGTACTATGATGTAGAGAACTTAAATATGTTATGAATATATATAATAAAGTTCATGAATGTTTCGTAATACTTTTATTTTTTTACTCTTTGTTTTTAATTCAAGTGAAAATAATATGATGGGGATTCTTTCAAGCAAAACGTTACTATTTATTTCACTTTAAAAAGGGAAAAAAATAAAATAAAACAAACCACTCGGTTTACTGTTTTTTTTTTTTTTTTAAGTGATAATGGCAATGGTGATTTCCGCAAACAACATTTAGAGGACATCCTTTTTTTTCATTTTACTTTTAAAAATAATATATATTGCCAAACATTATAAAAGAAAGATACCTAAGCAAATCATCTATAAAAGATATAAATAAATGAGATATTTTTAATTTAATACCACATATTAGAAAATATAAACTGTTTTAAAATAGTAATGTTATGGGGCACTAGTGGTATCCAGCACCACAATAACGTATTAACCCTACTTGAATTATAATTATAATTAGCAAGTGATAAACTGACACATCATTATCATTATAGTGTAGGACACTACTGGTGTCTATAACATTATTTGTTTTAGAAATGCGAGAATCATATATCGATCAATCACCTAATTAATCAATAAACTAAGATTAATTAATCAAAACTCTCTCTCTCTTATATATGTATAAGTGAATCAAAGCCCAAAAGTAAAGTTGGATTTGAAACAAAAGAAAGTGATGACGTATATGCGTTGATCGGTACTTCTTTTTTTGGCTAGAAGATCGGTACTTCTTTTAAAGATTCATATATATCTCTTTCTTTCTTTTTTTCCCTTGTTCTTTTCCCCTCTGAAAGATGCTTATCCTTTTAATTTTAAAGAAATATATGGAGCTCTTCTTATCTGACTACTAGCTGGACTCATATTTACATTCATAGTATTGAATATAAAAGAGGAAGAGAATGCCCAACTTCCAAACATTTATTCTCTGTACGTTATAGATTTTATCATGATCCTTCTCCTTTTTGTTTTTGCTAAATATATGAACTTATGATCTGTTTGATCATTATCTTCGAGATTTGCTTTGCTTTTAATTAAAATATATGTCCATGCATGTTTGGGGTTGTAGAGAGGGGAATAACAAGAAGGGCTTGATTCTTAAAGCTCGTAGTGACCTATATATAAATATAAAAGAATATATAGTAGCACAAATTGAATGCATGCTCACATATAATATATATTCAAAAAAAAATTATTCAATAGGAATATTCAACTTTGCCAACCACTATTTCTATTCTAAAATTTTAGCAGAACGTTGTATACATTCAATAAATCATTCAGTTAATTGATCCTGAGTAGCTAGTACATAATTAATTTTATAGCAATACTAAGAAACTTTAGTGGAACATACTAATAAAAGAATTTATACGTGAGACTTACACGTTTATAGAGCGGTGCTCCCTAGTTTCTCATATTTTATAAACCTTGACCTATCCAAGCAATCACGTGCATTGATTACAAAAAAGATGGGGCAAGCTAATAAATAATTAAGTAATTACTTGACCCATTTAAGAAATTTTGAAAATTGTACAACAATATATTTTTCTTCACGTGAATTATACAATAGTATAATGTAAGGTTGAATGAAATATTAACACATATTGGATAGTACTTTTGGAGCTAATCGTGTAATTTTCCAATAGGAAAGCTTGTGCGCGGCATCACTTAATTCATCCACCAATTAATTATAAGATGATTTAACCTTGCTTGGTAAATGTTTGTTTTTAATTTTTGAAAGTGAAAAAAATGGTATAGATTTTTTTTAAAGCAATGTTGTTCAACATCTGTTTACTTTTTTTTTTTTTTTAATAAAAGGGGAAAAAAAAAGAAGAAGAAAAAGAAAAAGTGTTATGTACCAAACAAGTCCTTAACATAAATCATCATCATAATGTTATGGGACAAACCTAGTAAATTATTTTCGCTAATTATTGTTGGTGTATAAAAGAAGGACTACCCATTAAACAATGTGCGTATTTGACGTATCATCTGAAATCTTTTTCTTGATGTTTGTAGTCTTTGTAGTTAATGTAGATGTTTGTGGGGATAAAATTGAAGAGCTTATCTTTTGTTTAGCTCAATAATGTTTTGCTTTTTGGACCACGTTCATCTTTTTGATATATAAACATGTATATATATGCCGTACTCCAACCTCAAAATTGTTGTGACCAAAAAGAAGAATAAAACATAATGAATGGCAAAGCATTATCAACATTTGTCATATATTGGTGACTTTGTTCCATCGAGACATCCTGGCCTGGCCAAAGACGAATCTCCAACGAGATGTGAACCAAAATCAATAACAATCAAAGTGATGAAATCAATAGTAGACTTTTAGACCCTTTTCTTTTTTCTTTTTTTTTTCCCGTATGCCAGTACAATATTTGGTAGCAAAAGAGATAAACGATTTTCGTATCTTTTTCCTCCAAATGGAAGAAACAAATTAAATATTCAACAAAAAGTCCAAATAGTCGATCTTATCCTCACTGGTAAGATGTAGAAGTTGTAAAAACCCTCGTTGCTTTTGTTTTTTTTTTTCCCCCCTTCTTCTGAAAATTTCTTCTTTCCGAAGATTTTCTTTTTCTTCTTTGTAACTCTCACTTCTCTATTTAGTTATTCTTCAATATTTGAAGGAGGTATGTATTATTATATGTCTAGATCAGTAGTCGTTGTCTCCTATCTAATTCTTGGCAAGTGTGAGCTTTGTTTAAGCGTGAGTTTTGTTTTTTCTTTCGATTTTTGTGTAGTTATATATATATATTCTTTCTTTTCAGATTTAAAGCTTGTAAGGTTCTTATCTTGAGGACTTTATAATGCAGTTCAAGATCTATCATCATATCAGTTAAAAAAGCAAATTTGGATTATATAGGGGTACCTCCGTGGTAAAATTTAATGTTTTTTTTTTTTCTTTTTTTCATTCCGAACGAAATATCATTTGAAGCATTAAGATAAATCATTAAGTACAACAAATAAAATCTCTGACGAGCTATTTCCTCTAGCCAAACACAAACATTGCATTACCAAGTCTAAGAGCACCATCTCCAATGCATTATGCTATAAAAGGATGTGTGCTAATGCTAAATTTAGAATAACATGCCAAATTTAGCGTATATTTTTTGAATTTTGCTACAATACATAAAAAAAAAGTTATTTTGTATTTTAGACATTAATTTTATGTAAAAAATATGAAAGATCCAAGATTGCAGGTATACCAATTTTTTGATTTATTTTTAAAAATAAACAAATATAAAAATTAGTTGTCATTCTTGTTGCAACAGTTAGAGGAATTCCGCTGCTGTTGCAACAGTTAGTCGTATTGTTGTTGTTGCAACAATGAAGTATTAAACGTGTGCTATAGGCAGAACAATCACAATAACGAAACTAAAAGAAAATAAATGACACCAGAGATTTTACATGGTTCGGCTATTTTTCAATAACCTACTCCATGGGGCCACGCCCAGAGAAAGAAACATATTAGTAGAAATTTTTAAAGTACAAACACCAATGACTTAAACAAGAAAGACTCCCTCATATCTTGATGCACCGTGTTTGACTCTTCACTCAATATGTTCAGCGAGCTCCACTCGTCTTACTTGACTCCAAGCTCTTGAACTCCCTTTAATAGCTGGATCAATCTTCTCTGCTACGGCGTGCTTTCAGTTCCACACACTAGGACTCCCTCCTATGCACTAGAACCTATCTTCTCCTGAAGAACACCCAGCCCTTCTCCCGAAGGACTTTTACAATCTCAAGTAATTTTTCTAGAGCTAATCACTCTAAGAACATTCAAGGCTCACACAAAAAACAAACTCCCAAAACTCTTTTAAAGAAGCTCTCTTTTTCTCATAGTTTTGGCATAAAATAAAAGCTCTATTGCAGTATATTTTTCTCTATGAAGTGCATACAAATCCCTTGGACTTGGTGAGCTTTTATAGATAAATTTTCAGCCCCAATGGTCGTCCATTATAGTGTGAATAGGCTGAAATAAAATAAGGAAAGAGTTAATAACAAAATCAAAATCTTTCCATAAATGTTGTAATCAGCCAGAAGCCAAACTTTAAGAAAATTAACCAATCTTTCCTTAAATATCCGGAGTTGTTGCAACAGATCAGGAAATCTGATCACAACAACTCAGCAAATCAAATCAATTAACTAATGGAAACTTAATTAATTGATGAGATATTTCCAGCAATAATTAAGGACGAAAATCCTTATGAATTCACTTCAGAAACCTATCCAAATTCATTGATTAATTAGAGGCAATCAGATATCAATCAAGGACAAAAGAATGAGGAAATAATCAATGATATATATGGTAAATATAAAAGGAATTGATTGAAAATTGATAGGAAAATATCCTAACTAGCTATGCACGAAATTCCATTTATATTTCACCTATATTATCACCAGAATCATCAAATATGGAAACAAAACACGTTTGGGTATATTCTAGAAGGTTTCCATATAAAGAAAAACGCAAGTTTTGTTTTGTGAAGAGCTTCAGACTTGTTACAACAACTTCAGATTTGTTGCAACAACAACAGACTTGTTGTAACAACTTCTTCTTTTTATCAACTTGAGTTCTCAAAACTTTGCCATTTAGAATGCAAAACTTTTGGACCTAACAAAATGTCTTAAAATATTTTTTTTCTATTATTAACTCTTATTATTTTATCATAATTACTCATTATAAAAATTAACTTCATTTATCAATTCACAATTACTCATATTCTACATAAATGAACAAATTGGTCAATGCAAAAAAATTGTAAATTTATTCTCTTATTATTTCTACTATCTGTAATTTAATGAGGATAAATTTGTAAATCAAATTAATTTAATGAAAAAATGTATATATATACATTGAATAATATTGCGTTCCATATGAATATTTTACATTTAAAAATAGTGTCAATATTATAAATAACATTACATGCTAAAATTTAGCATGTGTTATTCTTTGTGCTATATTTAGCATAACAAATAGCACATGCTTAAACTATACCAAATATAAAAGCATCTCTAACGGATATGCTAATGCTAAATTTTAGCATTTGAGTGAAAAAAGGCTCTCCAATAGTGTGTTATATTTGGCATAATTTTTAGCATGTGCTATTTATTGTGCCAAATATAATACAAATATAGCACATATTAAATTTTAGCATATGTTGTTATTTACAACATTGCCACTATTTTATATATATATATAAAATATTCATGTGTTTCATAATATTATCAAAATTCAATGTATGTATTTATTTTTTTCATTAAATTTTATTTATAAGTTTATCCTTACTAAATTACAATCAATTATAATTAATAGGAGAATATTCTTTTATTTATAATTTTTTTTTGCATTGACTGATTTGTTTATTTATATAGAATATGAGTACTTCCAAATTGATAGATAAAGTTAATTTTTATGATTAGTAATTAAATAATAAAATAATAAGAGTATATAGTAGAAAAAAATTATATTTTATACATGAAGTTAATATTTAAAATGCGAAATGGCATTTCTTTTAGCATATATGCACTGGAGTAAAATTCAAAAAAATACATGTTAAATTTGATATGTCATGCTAAATTGAGCATCGACACTACTAGAAAACCATATTTCACATCATTTTATATGTGACGTCTATTAGATACCACGTTGCTTGCCAAAGCGATTTTTAGGTGACGTGTAGGTGACTGCCATAGTAAGTGCAGGATTTTCACGTCGCTTATGAAGTGATTTTCACGTCGCTTATGAAGTGACGTCGTAGGTCTACAATGTCGCTTTTTAAGTGACATCATAGACATACGATAAGCTTTGTAAGTGACGTTATAGGTCTACGACGTCGCGTTTTAAGTGATATCATAGACATACGACGTTGCTTCATAAGCGACGTGAAAATATATTTTAAGGGTTTTGTTCAATTTAAATTCATTAAATCCTATAGATTTTATTTATATTACAACAAAATTAAAATTTTTATTGAACCACATAGCAAACACCACCAGAATCAGCTCAACTTATGTACATATTGTGACACCATTCCTCCCCGTTAAGGGCCTAGCGTAACACCACTGGGTCTCACCCAAAAGTGCTAGCTTGAAGGTACTTTTGGGGTCACAGACCACCACCTAAATACCCATGATCTTCCCAGAGCATACCCTATGTGGGACTTAAAGCGTTACAATCTCTCCTGTTAAGGGCCTAGTGTCCTCGCTAGGGGGTCAACATTCAATAGCCCATATATAACCCCTATGGGCAGAGTCCACATTCAACACGATTCCGGCCCGTGGCAGCCTTCCAAGACCCACACAGGTATAGACTAGGTCAGCTCTGATACCTAATGTTACACCATTGGGCCTCACCCAAAAGTGCTAGCTTGAAGGTACTTTTGGGCTCACAGACCACCATTTGATCTTCCCAGAGCATACCCGATGTGGGACTTGGGGCATTACACATATAAAGTCTCAAAAGTTCTAACATTAAATATCCTCAATAATGTAAAATAAGTTTCATTACTAATTAAACTGCTAATAACTAGGTCTTGGAATCAATACGATGTTGGAATAATGTCCTATAAAGCAGTTTATTATTTAGACATTATAAACAATATTTATTGGATTATTTATTATCTATTTGTTATTAATAAATTCCATGTTATGAATTTCTATTTCATTTATGTCCCATTAATATACATATGATGTGTATGTTTATTTTATACAAACATCTAAAAGATTCCAAGACATGAAATGAGTAATAGAATTATTCGTATGATGAGTTCATATGTGGGAGACATTATATTCTTTATTTTATTGTGTCTAAATTAAATTGTTCGCATTCTGCATATTGAAGATGGCATACTTTACTATGCCATAAAATATAATGTTGTCTATTTAATTAATGAAGTCTCTAATTATCGAAGTGAGTCTTCGGATAGAAACACTAATG